>CAMAOD020000088.1:4637500-4640000 GCA_945859595.2 Megachile willughbiella | reverse complement strand
ACAGAGACAGAGACAGAGACAGAGACAGAGACAGAGACAGAGACAGAGACAGAGACAGAGACAGAGACAGGGACAGAGACAGAGACAGAGACAGAGACAGAGACAGAGACAGAGACAGGGGCAGAGACAGGGCCAGAGGCAGAGACAGAGACAGAGACAGAGACAGAGGCAGAGGCAGAGACGGAGACGGAGACAGAGACAGAGACCAAGACGGAGACGGAGACAGAGACGGAGTCAGAGACAGAGACAGATACAGAGACAAAGACCGAGACAGAGGCAGAGACAGAGACAGAGACAGAGACAGAGACAGAGGCAGAGACAGAGACAGGGACAGGGACAGTGACAGAAACAGAGACAAAGACAGAGACAGAGACAGAAACACGGACGAAGACGGAGACAAAGACAGACACAGAGACAAAGACAGAGACAGAGACAGAGACAGAGACAGAGACAGAGACAGAGACAGAGACAGAGACAGCGACAGAGACAGAGACGGGGGCAGAGACAGGGACAGAGACAGAGACAGAGACAGCGACAGAGACAGAGACGGGGGCAGAGACAGGGACAGAGACAGAGAGAGAGACAGAGACAGACACAGAGACAGAGACAGAGACAGAGACAGAGACAGAGACAGAGACAGAGACAGAGACAGAGACAGAGACAGAGACAGAGACAGGGGCAGAGACAGGGCCAGAGGCAGAGGCAGAGACGGAGACAGAGACAGAGACAGAGACAGAGACAGAGACAGAGACAGAGACAGAGACAGAGACAGAGACAGAGACAGAGACAGAGACAGTGACAGTGACAGAGACAGAGACAGGGACAGTGTCAGAGACAGAGACAGAGACAGAGACAGAGACAGAGACGGGGACAGGGTCAGAGACAGAGACAGAGACAGAGACAGACACAGAGGCAAAGACAGAGACAGGGACAGCGACAGAGACAGAGACAGAGACAGAGGCAGGGGCAGCGACAGAAACCGAGACAGAGACAATGACAGAGACAGAGACGGAGACAGAGATAGAGACAGAGACAGAGACAGAATCAGAGACAGAGACAGAGACAGAGACAGCGACAGAGACAGGGACAGACACAGAGGCAGAGACAGAGACAGAGACAGAGACAGAGACAGAGACAGAGACAGAGACAGAGACAGAGACAGAGACAGAGACAGAGACAGAGACAGAGACAGAGACAGAGACAGAAGCAGAGACAGAGACAGGGGCAGAGACAGGGCCAGAGGCAGAGGCAGAGGCAGACGCAGAGGCAGAGGCAGAGGCAGAGGCAGAGGCAGAGGCGGAGACAGAGACAGAGACAGGGGCAGAGACAGGGCCAGAGGCAGAGGCAGAGGCAGAGGCAGAGGCAGAGGCAGACGCAGAGGCAGAGACAGGGCCAGAGGCAGAGGCAGAGGCAGAGGCAGAGGCAGAGGCAGAGGCAGAGGCAGAGGCAGAGGCAGAGGCAGAGACAGAGACAGAGACAGGGACAGAGACAGAGAGAGAGACAGAGACAGACACAGAGACAGAGACAGAGACAGAGACAGAGACAGAGACAGAGGCAGAGACAGAGACAGAGACAGAGACAGAGACAGAGACAGAGACAGAGACAAAGACCGAAACAGAGACAGAGGCAGAGACAGAGACAGAGACAGAGACAGAGACAGAGACAGAGACAGAGACAGAGACAGAGACAGAGACAGAGACAGAGACAGAGACAGAGACAGAGACAGAGACAGAGACAGAGACAGAGACAGAGACAGAGACAGAGACAGGGGCAGAGACAGGGCCAGAGGCAGAGGCAGAGGCAGAGACAGAGACAGAGACAGATACAGAGACAATGACAGAGACAGAGACGGAGACCGGGACAGAGACGGAGGCCGAGACAGAGGCAGAGACAGAGGCAGAGACAGAGGCAGAGGCAGAGACAGAGACAGAGACAGAGACAGAGACAGAGACAGAGACAGAGACAGAGACAGAGACAGAGACAGAGACAGGGACAGAGACAGAGACAGAGACAGAGACAGAGACAGAGACAGAGACAGGGGCAGAGACAGGGCCAGAGGCAGAGACAGAGACAGAGACAGAGACAGAGGCAGAGGCAGAGACGGAGACGGAGACAGAGACAGAGACCAAGACGGAGACGGAGACAGAGACGGAGTCAGAGACAGAGACAGATACAGAGACAAAGACCGAGACAGAGGCAGAGACAGAGACAGAGACAGAGACAGAGACAGAGGCAGAGACAGAGACAGGGACAGGGACAGTGACAGAAACAGAGACAAAGACAGAGACAGAGACAGAAACACGGACGAAGACGGAGACAAAGACAGACACAGAGACAAAGACAGAGACAGAGACAGAGACAGAGACAGAGACAGAGACAGAGACAGAGACAGAGACAGCGACAGAGACAGAGACGGGGGCAGAGACAGGGACAGAGACAGAGACAGAGACAGCGACAGAGACAGAGACGGGGGCAGAGACAGGGACAGAGACAGAGAGAG
>CAMAOD020000088.1:4632500-4635000 GCA_945859595.2 Megachile willughbiella | reverse complement strand
GAGACAGAGACAGAATCAGAGACAGAGACAGAGACAGAGACAGAGACAGAGACAGAGACAGAGACAGAGACAGAGACAGAGACAGAGACAGAGACAGAGACAGAGACAGAGACAGGGACAGAGACAGGGGCAGAGACAGGGCCAGAGGCAGAGGCAGAGGCAGAGGCAGAGGCAGAGGCAAAGACAGAGACAGAGACAGAGACAGAGACAGAGACAGAGACAGAGACGGAGACAGAGACAGAGACGGAGACAGAGGCAGAGACAGAGACAGGGGCAGAGGCAGAGCCCGAGACAGACACAATGACAGAGGCAGCGGCAGAGACAGAGACGGAGACAGAGACAGAGGCAGAGACAGAGACAGGTACAGGGACAGGGACAGGTACAGCGACAGGGACAGGGACACGGACTGGGACAGGGACGGGGTCAGGTACAGGGTCAGAGACAGAGACAGAGACAGAGACAGAGACGGAGACAGATACAGAGACAGAGACAGAGACAGAGACAGAGACAGAGACAGGGACAGGGTCAGAGACAGAGACAGAGACAGAGACAGAGACAGAGACAGAGACAGAGACAGAGACAGAGACAAAGACGGAGACAAAGACAGACACAGAGACAGAGACAGAGACAGAGGCAGAAACGGAGACGGAGACAGAGACAGGGACAGAGACAGAGACAGACACAGAGACAGAGACAGAGACAGAGACAGAGACAGAGATATAGACCGAGACAGAGACAGAGACGGAGGCAGAGAGAGAGACAAAAACAGAGACAGAGACAGAGACAGAGACAGAGACAGAGACAGAGACGGAGACAGGGACAGAGACAGTGGCAGACACAGAGACAGGGGCAGAGACAGGGCCAGAGGCAGAGGCAGAGGCAGAGGCAGAGGCAGAGACAGAGACAGAGACAGAGACAGAGACAGAGACCAAGACCGAGACAGAGACAGAGACGGAGGCCGAGACAGAGACGGAGGCCGAGACAGAGACAGAGACAGAGACAGAGGCAGAAACGGAGACGGAGACAGAGACAGGGACAGAGACAGAGACAGACACAGAGACAGAGACAGAGACAGAGACAGAGATATAGACCGAGACAGAGACAGAGACGGAGGCAGAGAGAGAGACAAAAACAGAGACAGAGACAGAGACAGAGACAGAGACAGAGACAGAGACGGAGACAGGGACAGAGACAGTGGCAGAGACAGAGACAGGGGCAGAGACAGGGCCAGAGGCAGAGGCAGAGGCAGAGGCAGAGGCAGAGACAGAGACAGAGACAGAGACAGAGACAGAGACCAAGACCGAGACAGAGACAGAGACGGAGGCCGAGACAGAGACGGAGGCCGAGACAGAGACAGAGACAGAGGCAGAGGCAGAGACAGAGACAGGGACAGCGACAGAGACAGAGACAGAATTATAGACCGAGACAGAGACAGAATTATAGACCGAGACAGAGACAGGGACGGAGACAGAGACGGAGGCAGAGAGAGAGACAGAGACAAAAACAGAGACAGAGACAGAGACAGAGACAGAGACAGAGACAGAGACAGAGACAGAGACAGAGACAGAGACAGAGACAGAGACAGAGACAGAGACAGAGACAGAGACAGAGACAGAGACAGAGACAGGGACAGGGTCAGAGACAGAGACAGAGACAGAGACAGAGACAGAGACAGAGACAGAGACAGAGACAGAGACAGAGACAGAGACAGAGACAGAGGCAGAGACAGAGACAGAGACAGAGACAAAGACAGAGACAGAGACAGAAACAGAGACAGAGGCAGGGACAGGGTCAGAGACAGAGACAGAGACAGAGACAGACACAGAGGCAAAGACAGAGACAGGGACAGCGACAGAGACAGAGACAGAGACAGAGGCAGGGGCAGAGACAGAAACCGAGACAGAGACAATGACAGAGACAGAGACGGAGACAGAGATAGAGACAGAGACAGAGAGAGAGACAGGGACAGACACAGAGGCAGAGACAGAGACAGAGACAGATACAGAGACAGAGACAGAGACAGAGACAGAGACAGAGACAGAAGCAGAGACAGAGACAGGGGCAGAGACAGGGCCAGAGGCAGAGGCAGAGGCAGACGCAGAGGCAGAGGCAGAGGCAGAGGCAGAGGCAGAGGCGGAGACAGAGACGGAGACAGAGTCAGAGACAGAGACAGAGACAGAGACAGGGGCAGAGACAGGGCCAGAGGCAGAGGCAGAGGCAGAGGCAGAGGCAGAGGCAGAGACAGAGACAGAGACAGAGACAGAGACAGGGGCAGAGACAGGGCCAGAGGCAGAGGCAGAGGCAGAGGCAGAGGCAGAGGCAGAGACAGAGACAGAGACAGAGACAGAGACAGAGACAGAGACAGAGACGGAGACAGAGATAGAGACATAGACAGAGACAGAGACAGAGACAGCGACAGAGACAGAGACAGAGACAGAGACAGAGACAGAGACAGAGACAGAGACAGAGGCAGAGACAGAGACAGAGACAGAGACAGAGA
>CAMAOD020000088.1:4625000-4627500 GCA_945859595.2 Megachile willughbiella | reverse complement strand
AGACAGGGACGGAGACAGAGACGGAGGCAGAGAGAGAGACAGAGACAAAAACAGAGACAGAGACAGAGACAGAGACAGAGACAGAGACAGAGACAGAGACAGAGACAGAGACAGAGACAGAGACAGAGACAGAGACAGAGACAGAGACAGAGACAGAGACAGAGACAGAGACAGGGACAGGGTCAGAGACAGAGACAGAGACAGAGACAGAGACAGAGACAGAGACAGAGACAGAGACAGAGACAGAGACAGAGACAGAGACAGAGGCAGAGACAGAGACAGAGACAGAGACAAAGACAGAGACAGAGACAGAAACAGAGACAGAGGCAGGGACAGGGTCAGAGACAGAGACAGAGACAGAGACAGACACAGAGGCAAAGACAGAGACAGGGACAGCGACAGAGACAGAGACAGAGACAGAGGCAGGGGCAGAGACAGAAACCGAGACAGAGACAATGACAGAGACAGAGACGGAGACAGAGATAGAGACAGAGACAGAGAGAGAGACAGGGACAGACACAGAGGCAGAGACAGAGACAGAGACAGATACAGAGACAGAGACAGAGACAGAGACAGAGACAGAGACAGAAGCAGAGACAGAGACAGGGGCAGAGACAGGGCCAGAGGCAGAGGCAGAGGCAGACGCAGAGGCAGAGGCAGAGGCAGAGGCAGAGGCAGAGGCGGAGACAGAGACGGAGACAGAGTCAGAGACAGAGACAGAGACAGAGACAGGGGCAGAGACAGGGCCAGAGGCAGAGGCAGAGGCAGAGGCAGAGGCAGAGGCAGAGACAGAGACAGAGACAGAGACAGAGACAGGGGCAGAGACAGGGCCAGAGGCAGAGGCAGAGGCAGAGGCAGAGGCAGAGGCAGAGACAGAGACAGAGACAGAGACAGAGACAGAGACAGAGACAGAGACGGAGACAGAGATAGAGACATAGACAGAGACAGAGACAGAGACAGCGACAGAGACAGAGACAGAGACAGAGACAGAGACAGAGACAGAGACAGAGACAGAGGCAGAGACAGAGACAGAGACAGAGACAGAGACAGAGAAAGAGACAGAGACAGAGACAGAGACAGAGACAGAGACAGACACAGAGACAGAGACAGAGACAGCGACAGAGACAGAGACAGAGACAGAGATAAAGACGGAGACAAAGACAGACACAGAGGCAGAGACAGAGGCAGAGGCAGAGACGGAGACGGAGACAGAGACAGGGACAGATATAGAGAGAGAGACAGGGACAGACACAGAGGCAGAGACAGAGACAGAGACAGAGACAGAGACAGAGACAGAGACAGAGACAGAGACAGAGACAGAGACAGAGACAGAGACAGAGACAGAGACAGAGACAGAGACAGAGACAGAGACAGAGACAGAGACAGAGACAGAGACAGAGACAGAGTCAGAGACAGAGACAGAGACAGAGACTGAGACAGAGACAGATACAGAGACAGAGACAGAGACAGAGACAGAGACAGAGACAGAGACAGAGACAGAGACAGAGACAGAGACAGGGGCAGAGACAGGGCCAGAGGCAGAGGCAGAGGCAGAGGCAGAGGCAGAGGCAGACGCAGAGGCAGAGACAGGGCCAGAGGCAGAGGCAGAGGCAGAGGCAGAGGCAGAGGCAGAGGCAGAGGCAGAGGCAGAGGCAGAGGCAGAGGCAGAGACAGAGACAGAGACAGGGACAGAGACAGAGAGAGAGACAGAGACAGACACAGAGACAGAGACAGAGACAGAGACAGAGACAGAGACAGAGACAGAGGCAGAGACAGAGACAGAGACAGAGACAGAGACAGAGACAGAGACAGAGACAAAGACCGAAACAGAGACAGAGGCAGAGACAGAGACAGAGACAGAGACAGAGACAGAGACAGAGACAGAGACAGAGACAGAGACAGAGACAGAGACAGAGACAGAGACAGAGACAGGGGCAGAGACAGGGCCAGAGGCAGAGGCAGAGGCAGAGACAGAGACAGAGACAGATACAGAGACAATGACAGAGACAGAGACGGAGACCGGGACAGAGACGGAGGCCGAGACAGAGGCAGAGACAGAGGCAGAGACAGAGGCAGAGGCAGAGACAGAGACAGAGACAGAGACAGAGACAGAGACAGAGACAGAGACAGAGACAGAGACAGAGACAGAGACAGGGACAGAGACAGAGACAGAGACAGAGACAGAGACAGAGACAGAGACAGGGGCAGAGACAGGGCCAGAGGCAGAGACAGAGACAGAGACAGAGACAGAGGCAGAGGCAGAGACGGAGACGGAGACAGAGACAGAGACCAAGACGGAGACGGAGACAGAGACGGAGTCAGAGACAGAGACAGATACAGAGACAAAGACCGAGACAGAGGCAGAGACAGAGACAGAGACAGAGACAGAGACAGAGGCAGAGACAGAGACAGGGACAGGGACAGTGACAGAAACAGAGACAAAGACAGAGACAGAGACAGAAACACGGACGAAGACGGAGACAAAGACAGACACAGAGAC
>CAMAOD020000088.1:4615000-4620000 GCA_945859595.2 Megachile willughbiella | reverse complement strand
ACAGAGACAGAGACAGAGACAGAGACAGAGACAGAGACAGAGACAGGGACAGAGACAGGGGCAGAGACAGGGCCAGAGGCAGAGGCAGAGGCAGAGGCAGAGGCAGAGGCAAAGACAGAGACAGAGACAGAGACAGAGACAGAGACAGAGACAGAGACGGAGACAGAGACAGAGACGGAGACAGAGGCAGAGACAGAGACAGGGGCAGAGGCAGAGCCCGAGACAGACACAATGACAGAGGCAGCGGCAGAGACAGAGACGGAGACAGAGACAGAGGCAGAGACAGAGACAGGTACAGGGACAGGGACAGGTACAGCGACAGGGACAGGGACACGGACTGGGACAGGGACGGGGTCAGGTACAGGGTCAGAGACAGAGACAGAGACAGAGACAGAGACGGAGACAGATACAGAGACAGAGACAGAGACAGAGACAGAGACAGAGACAGGGACAGGGTCAGAGACAGAGACAGAGACAGAGACAGAGACAGAGACAGAGACAGAGACAGAGACAGAGACAAAGACGGAGACAAAGACAGACACAGAGACAGAGACAGAGACAGAGGCAGAAACGGAGACGGAGACAGAGACAGGGACAGAGACAGAGACAGACACAGAGACAGAGACAGAGACAGAGACAGAGACAGAGATATAGACCGAGACAGAGACAGAGACGGAGGCAGAGAGAGAGACAAAAACAGAGACAGAGACAGAGACAGAGACAGAGACAGAGACAGAGACGGAGACAGGGACAGAGACAGTGGCAGACACAGAGACAGGGGCAGAGACAGGGCCAGAGGCAGAGGCAGAGGCAGAGGCAGAGGCAGAGACAGAGACAGAGACAGAGACAGAGACAGAGACCAAGACCGAGACAGAGACAGAGACGGAGGCCGAGACAGAGACGGAGGCCGAGACAGAGACAGAGACAGAGACAGAGGCAGAAACGGAGACGGAGACAGAGACAGGGACAGAGACAGACACAGACACAGAGACAGAGACAGAGACAGAGACAGAGATATAGACCGAGACAGAGACAGAGACGGAGGCAGAGAGAGAGACAAAAACAGAGACAGAGACAGAGACAGAGACAGAGACAGAGACAGAGACGGAGACAGGGACAGAGACAGTGGCAGAGACAGAGACAGGGGCAGAGACAGGGCCAGAGGCAGAGGCAGAGGCAGAGGCAGAGGCAGAGACAGAGACAGAGACAGAGACAGAGACAGAGACCAAGACCGAGACAGAGACAGAGACGGAGGCCGAGACAGAGACGGAGGCCGAGACAGAGACAGAGACAGAGGCAGAGGCAGAGACAGAGACAGGGACAGCGACAGAGACAGAGACAGAATTATAGACCGAGACAGAGACAGAATTATAGACCGAGACAGAGACAGGGACGGAGACAGAGACGGAGGCAGAGAGAGAGACAGAGACAAAAACAGAGACAGAGACAGAGACAGAGACAGAGACAGAGACAGAGACAGAGACAGAGACAGAGACAGAGACAGAGACAGAGACAGAGACAGAGACAGAGACAGAGACAGAGACAGAGACAGAGACAGAGACAGGGACAGGGTCAGAGACAGAGACAGAGACAGAGACAGAGACAGAGACAGAGACAGAGACAGAGACAGAGACAGAGACAGAGGCAGAGACAGAGACAGAGACAGAGACAAAGACAGAGACAGAGACAGAAACAGAGACAGAGGCAGGGACAGGGTCAGAGACAGAGACAGAGACAGAGACAGACACAGAGGCAAAGACAGAGACAGGGACAGCGACAGAGACAGAGACAGAGACAGAGGCAGGGGCAGAGACAGAAACCGAGACAGAGACAATGACAGAGACAGAGACGGAGACAGAGATAGAGACAGAGACAGAGAGAGAGACAGGGACAGACACAGAGGCAGAGACAGAGACAGAGACAGAGACAGAGACAGAGACAGAGACAGAGACAGAGACAGAGACAGAGACAGAAGCAGAGACAGAGACAGGGGCAGAGACAGGGCCAGAGGCAGAGGCAGAGGCAGACGCAGAGGCAGAGGCAGAGGCAGAGGCAGAGGCAGAGGCGGAGACAGAGACGGAGACAGAGTCAGAGACAGAGACAGAGACAGAGACAGGGGCAGAGACAGGGCCAGAGGCAGAGGCAGAGGCAGAGGCAGAGGCAGAGGCAGAGACAGAGACAGAGACAGAGACAGAGACAGGGGCAGAGACAGGGCCAGAGGCAGAGGCAGAGGCAGAGGCAGAGGCAGAGGCAGAGACAGAGACAGAGACAGAGACAGAGACAGAGACAGAGACGGAGACAGAGATAGAGACATAGACAGAGACAGAGACAGAGACAGCGACAGAGACAGAGACAGAGACAGAGACAGAGACAGAGACAGAGACAGAGACAGAGACAGAGACAGAGGCAGAGACAGAGACAGAGACAGAGACAGAGACAGAGAAAGAGACAGAGACAGAGACAGAGACAGAGACAGAGACAGACACAGAGACAGAGACAGAGACAGCGACAGAGACAGAGACAGAGACAGAGATAAAGACGGAGACAAAGACAGACACAGAGGCAGAGACAGAGGCAGAGGCAGAGACGGAGACGGAGACAGAGACAGGGACAGATATAGAGAGAGAGACAGGGACAGACACAGAGGCAGAGACAGAGACAGAGACAGAGACAGAGACAGAGACAGAGACAGAGACAGAGACAGAGACAGAGACAGAGACAGAGACAGAGACAGAGACAGAGACAGAGACAGAGACAGAGACAGAGACAGAGACCGAGACAGAGACAGAGACGGAGGCAGAGAGAGAGACAAAAACAGAGACAGAGACAGAGACAGAGACAGAGACAGAGACAGAGACGGAGACAGGGACAGAGACAGTGGCAGAGACAGAGACAGGGGCAGAGACAGGGCCAGAGGCAGAGGCAGAGGCAGAGGCAGAGGCAGAGACAGAGACAGAGACAGAGACAGAGACAGAGACCAAGACCGAGACAGAGACAGAGACGGAGGCCGAGACAGAGACGGAGGCCGAGACAGAGACAGAGACAGAGGCAGAGGCAGAGACAGAGACAGGGACAGCGACAGAGACAGAGACAGAATTATAGACCGAGACAGAGACAGAATTATAGACCGAGACAGAGACAGGGACGGAGACAGAGACGGAGGCAGAGAGAGAGACAGAGACAAAAACAGAGACAGAGACAGAGACAGAGACAGAGACAGAGACAGAGACAGAGACAGAGACAGAGACAGAGACAGGGCCAGAGGCAGAGGCAGAGGCAGAGGCAGAGGCAGAGGCAGAGGCAGAGGCAGAGGCAGAGGCAGAGGCAGAGGCAGAGACAGAGACAGAGACAGGGACAGAGACAGAGAGAGAGACAGAGACAGACACAGAGACAGAGACAGAGACAGAGACAGAGACAGAGACAGAGACAGAGGCAGAGACAGAGACAGAGACAGAGACAGAGACAGAGACAGAGACAGAGACAAAGACCGAAACAGAGACAGAGGCAGAGACAGAGACAGAGACAGAGACAGAGACAGAGACAGAGACAGAGACAGAGACAGAGACAGAGACAGAGACAGAGACAGAGACAGAGACAGGGGCAGAGACAGGGCCAGAGGCAGAGGCAGAGGCAGAGACAGAGACAGAGACAGATACAGAGACAATGACAGAGACAGAGACGGAGACCGGGACAGAGACGGAGGCCGAGACAGAGGCAGAGACAGAGGCAGAGACAGAGGCAGAGGCAGAGACAGAGACAGAGACAGAGACAGAGACAGAGACAGAGACAGAGACAGAGACAGAGACAGAGACAGAGACAGGGACAGAGACAGAGACAGAGACAGAGACAGAGACAGAGACAGAGACAGGGGCAGAGACAGGGCCAGAGGCAGAGACAGAGACAGAGACAGAGACAGAGGCAGAGGCAGAGACGGAGACGGAGACAGAGACAGAGACCAAGACGGAGACGGAGACAGAGACGGAGTCAGAGACAGAGACAGATACAGAGACAAAGACCGAGACAGAGGCAGAGACAGAGACAGAGACAGAGACAGAGACAGAGGCAGAGACAGAGACAGGGACAGGGACAGTGACAGAAACAGAGACAAAGACAGAGACAGAGACAGAAACACGGACGAAGACGGAGACAAAGACAGACACAGAGACAAAGACAGAGACAGAGACAGAGACAGAGACAGAGACAGAGACAGAGACAGAGACAGCGACAGAGACAGAGACGGGGGCAGAGACAGGGACAGAGACAGAGACAGAGACAGCGACAGAGACAGAGACGGGGGCAGAGACAGGGACAGAGACAGAGAGAGAGACAGAGACAGACACAGAGACAGAGACAGAGACAGAGACAGAGACAGAGACAGAGACAGAGACAGAGACAGAGACAGAGACAGAGAAAGAGACAGAGACAGAGACAGGGGCAGAGACAGGGCCAGAGGCAGAGGCAGAGACGGAGACAGAGACAGAGACAGAGACAGAGACAGAGACAGAGACAGAGACAGAGACAGAGACAGAGACAGAGACAGAGACAGTGACAGTGACAGAGACAGAGACAGGGACAGTGTCAGAGACAGAGACAGAGACAGAGACAGAGACAGAGACGGGGACAGGGTCAGAGACAGAGACAGAGACAGAGACAGACACAGAGGCAAAGACAGAGACAGGGACAGCGACAGAGACAGAGACAGAGACAGAGGCAGGGGCAGAGACAGAAACCGAGACAGAGACAATGACAGAGACAGAGACGGAGACAGAGATAGAGACAGAGACAGAGACAGAATCAGAGACAGAGACAGAGACAGAGACAGCGACAGAGACAGAGACGGGGGCAGAGACAGGGACAGAGACAGAGAGAGAGACAGAGACAGAGACAGAGACAGAGACAGAGACAGAGACAGAGACAGAGACAGAGACAGAGACAGAGACAGAGACAGAGACAGAGACAGAGACAGAGACAGAGACAGAGACAGAGACAGAGACAGAGAC
>CAMAOD020000088.1:4575000-4595000 GCA_945859595.2 Megachile willughbiella | reverse complement strand
GACAGAGACAGAGGCAGAGACAGACACAGAGACAGAGACAGAGACAGAGACAGAGATATAGACCGAGACAGAGACAGAGACGGAGGCAGAGAGGGAGACAAAAACAGAGACAGAGACAGAGACAGAGACAGAGACAGAGACAGAGACAGAGACGGAGACAGGGACAGAGACAGTGGCAGACACAGAGACAGGGGCAGAGACAGGGCCAGAGGCAGAGGCAGAGGCAGAGGCAGAGGCAGAGACAGAGACAGAGACAGAGACAGAGACAGAGACAGAGACAGAGACAGAGACAGAGACAGAGACAGAGACAGAGACAGAGACAGAGACAGAGGCAGAGACAGAGACAGAGACAGAGACGGAGACAGAGGCAGAGACAGAGACAGGGGCAGAGGCAGAGCCCGAGACAGACGCAATGACAGAGGCAGCGGCAGAGACAGAGACGGAGACAGAGACAGAGGCAGAGACAGAGACAGGTACAGGGACAGGGACAGGTACAGCGACAGGGACAGGGACACGGACTGGGACAGGGACGGGGTCAGGTACAGGGTCAGAGACAGAGACAGAGACAGAGACAGAGACGGAGACAGATACAGAGACAGAGACAGAGACAGAGACAGAGACAGAGACAGGGACAGGGTCAGAGACAGAGACAGAGACAGAGACAGAGACAGAGACAGAGACAGAGACAGAGACAGAGACAAAGACGGAGACAAAGACAGACACAGAGACAGAGACAGAGACAGAGGCAGAAACGGAGACGGAGACAGAGACAGGGACAGAGACAGAGACAGACACAGAGACAGAGACAGAGACAGAGACAGAGACAGAGACAGAGATATAGACCGAGACAGAGACAGAGACGGAGGCAGAGAGAGAGACAAAAACAGAGACAGAGACAGAGACAGAGACAGAGACAGAGACGGAGACAGGGACAGAGACAGTGGCAGACACAGAGACAGGGGCAGAGACAGGGCCAGAGGCAGAGGCAGAGGCAGAGGCAGAGGCAGAGACAGAGACAGAGACAGAGACAGAGACAGAGACCAAGACCGAGACAGAGACAGAGACGGAGGCCGAGACAGAGACGGAGGCCGAGACAGAGACAGAGACAGAGACAGAGGCAGAAACGGAGACGGAGACAGAGACAGGGACAGAGACAGAGACAGACACAGAGACAGAGACAGAGACAGAGACAGAGATATAGACCGAGACAGAGACAGAGACGGAGGCAGAGAGAGAGACAAAAACAGAGACAGAGACAGAGACAGAGACAGAGACAGAGACAGAGACAGAGACGGAGACAGGGACAGAGACAGTGGCAGAGACAGAGACAGGGGCAGAGACAGGGCCAGAGGCAGAGGCAGAGGCAGAGGCAGAGGCAGAGACAGAGACAGAGACAGAGACAGAGACAGAGACCAAGACCGAGACAGAGACAGAGACAGAGGCAGAGGCAGAGGCAGAGGCAGAGACAGAGACAGAGACAGAGACAGAGACAGAGACCAAGACCGAGACAGAGACAGAGACGGAGGCCGAGACAGAGACGGAGGCCGAGACAGAGACAGAGACAGAGGCAGAGGCAGAGACAGAGACAGGGACAGCGACAGAGACAGAGACAGAATTATAGACCGAGACAGAGACAGAATTATAGACCGAGACAGAGACAGGGACGGAGACAGAGACGGAGGCAGAGAGAGAGACAGAGACAGAGACAGAGACAGAGACAGAGACAGAGACAGAGACAGAGACAGAGACAGAGACAGAGACAGAGACAGAGACAGAGACAGAGACAGAGACAGAGACAGAGACAGAGACAGAGACAGAGACAGCGACAGAGACAGAGACAGAGACAGGGACAGGGTCAGAGACAGAGACAGAGACAGAGACAGAGACAGAGACAGAGACAGAGACAGAGACAGAGACAGAGGCAGAGACAGAGACAGAGACAGAGACAAAGACAGAGACAGAGACAGAAACAGAGACAGAGGCAGAGACAGAGACAGAGACAGAGACAGAGACAGAGACGGAGACAGAGACAGAGGCAGAGACAGAGACAGGTACAGGGACAGGGACAGGTACAGCGACAGGGACAGGGACACGGACTGGGACAGGGACGGGGTCAGGGACAGGGTCAGAGACAGAGACAGAGTCAGAGACAGAGACAGAGACAGAGACAGAGACAGAGACAGAGACAGAGACAGAGACAGAGACAGAGACAGAGACAGAGGCAGAGACAGAGACAGAGACAGAGACGGAGACAGAGACAGAGACAGAGACAGGGACAGGGTCAGAGACAGAGACAGAGGCAGAGGCAGAGACAGAGACAGAGACAGAGACAGAGACAGAGACAGAGACAGAGGCAGAGACAAAGACAGAGACAGAGACAGATACAGAGACAGAGACAGGGGCAGAGGCAGAGCCCGAGACAGACACAATGACAGAGACAGAGACAGAGACAGAGACGGAGACAGAGACAGAGGCAGAGACAGAGACAGGTACAGGGACAGGGACAGGTACAGCGACAGGGACAGGGACACGGACTGGGACAGGGACGCGGTCAGGGACAGGGTCAGAGACAGAGACAGAGACAGAGACAGAGACGGAGACAGGGACAGAGACAGAGACAGAGACAGAGAGAGACAGAGACAGAGACAGAGACAGAGACAGAGACAGAGACAGAGACAGAGACAGGGGCAGAGACAGGGCCAGAGGCAGAGGCAGAGACGGAGACGGAGACAGAGACAGAGACAGAGACAGAGACAGAGACAGAGACAGAGACAGAGTCAGAGACAGAGACAGAGACAGAGACAGAGACAGAGACAGAGACAGAGACAGAGACAGAGACAGAGACAGAGACAGGGGCAGAGACAGGGCCAGAGGCAGAGACAGAGACAGAGACAGAGACAGAGGCAGAGGCAGAGACGGAGACGGAGACAGAGACAGAGACAGAGACAGAGACAGAGACAGAGTCAGAGACAGAGACAGATACAGAGACAGAGACAGAGACAGAGACAGAGAGAGAGACAGAGACAGAGACAGAGACAGAGACAGAGACAGAGACAGAGACAGAGGCAGAGACAGAGACAGAGACAGAGACAGAGACTGAGGCAGAGACAAAGACAGAGACAGAGACAGAGACAGAGACAGAGGCAGAGACAGAGACAGAGACAGAGACAGAGACAGAGACAGAGACAGAGACAGGGGCAGAGACAGAAACCGAGACAGAGACAATGACAGAGACAGAGACGGAGACAGAGATAGAGACAGAGACAGAGCCAGAGACAGAGACAGAGACAGAGACAGAGACAGAGACAGAGACAGAGACAGAGACAGACACAGAGACAGAGACAGAGACAGAGACAGAGACAGAGACAGAGACAGAGACAGAGACAGAGACAGAGATAGAGACAGAGACAGATACAGAGACCGAGGCAGTGGCAGATACAGAGACAGGGACAGCGACAGACGCAAAGGCAGAGACAGATACAGAGCCAGAGGCAGAGACAGGGACAGAGACAGAGACCGAGACAGGGGCAGAGGCAGAGCCCGAGACAGACACAATGGCAGAGACAGAGACAGAGACAGAGACGGAGACAGAGACAGAGGCAGAGACAGAGACAGGTACAGGGACAGGGACAGGTACAGCGACAGGGACAGGGACACGGACTGGGACAGGGACGGGGTCAGGGTCAGGGTCAGAGACAGAGACAGAGACAGAGACAGAGACAGAGACAGAGACAGAGACAGAGACAGAGACAGAGACAGAGACAGAGACAGAGACAGAGACAGAGACAGAGACAGAGACAGAGACAGAGACAGAGACAGAGACAGAGACAGAGGCAGAGACAGAGACAGAGACAGAGACGGAGACAGAGGCAGAGACAGAGACAGGGGCAGAGGCAGAGCCCGAGACAGACACAATGACAGAGGCAGCGGCAGAGACAGAGACGGAGACAGAGACAGAGGCAGAGACAGAGACAGGTACAGGGACAGGGACAGGGACAGGTACAGCGACAGGGACAGGGACACGGACTGGGACAGGGACGGGGTCAGGTACAGGGTCAGAGACAGAGACAGAGACAGAGACAGAGACGGAGACAGATACAGAGACAGAGACAGAGACAGAGACAGAGACAGGGACAGGGTCAGAGACAGAGACAGAGACAGAGACAGAGACAGAATTATAGACCGAGACAGAGACAGAATAATAGACCGAGACAGAGACAGGGACAGAGACAGAGACGGAGGCAGAGAGAGAGACAGAGACAGAGACAGAGACAGAGACAGAGACAGAGACAGAGACAGAGACAGAGACAGAGACAGAGACAGAGACAGAGACAGAGACAGAGACAGAGACAGAGACAGAGACAGAGACAGAGACAGAGACAGAGACAGAGACAGAGACAGAGACAGAGACAGAGACAGAGACAGAGACAGAGACAGGGACAGGGTCAGAGACAGAGACAGAGACAGAGACAGAGACAGAGACAGAGACAGAGACAGAGACAGAGACAGAGGCAGAGACAGAGACAGAGACAGAGACAAAGACAGAGACAGAGACAGAAACAGAAACAGAGACAGAGACAGAGACAGAGACAGAGACGGAGACAGAGACAGAGGCAGAGACAGAGACAGGTACAGGGACAGGGACAGGTACAGCGACAGGGACAGGGACACGGACTGGGACAGGGACGGGGTCAGGGACAGGGTCAGAGACAGAGACAGAGTCAGAGACAGAGACAGAGACAGAGACAGAGACAGAGACAGAGACAGAGACAGAGACAGAGACAGAGGCAGAGACAGAGACAGAGACAGAGACGGAGACAGAGACAGAGACAGAGACAGGGACAGGGTCAGAGACAGAGACAGAGGCAGAGGCAGAGACAGAGACAGAGACAGAGACAGAGACAG
Source organism: Megachile willughbiella (assembly GCA_945859595.2). Classification (NCBI taxonomy): domain Eukaryota; kingdom Metazoa; phylum Arthropoda; class Insecta; order Hymenoptera; family Megachilidae; genus Megachile; species Megachile willughbiella. The sequence goes on along the minus strand of CAMAOD020000088.1, from coordinate 4,590,095 downwards.
AGACAGAGGCAGAGACAAAGACAGAGACAGAGACAGAGACAGAGACAGAGACAGGGGCAGAGGCAGAGCCCGAGACAGACACAATGACAGAGACAGAGACAGAGACAGAGACGGAGACAGAGACAGAGGCAGAGACAGAGACAGGTACAGGGACAGGGACAGGTACAGCGACAGGGACAGGGACACGGACTGGGACAGGGACGCGGTCAGGGACAGGGTCAGAGACAGAGACAGAGACAGAGACAGAGACGGAGACAGGGACAGAGACAGAGACAGAGACAGAGAGAGACAGAGACAGAGACAGAGACAGAGACAGAGACAGAGACAGAGACAGGGGCAGAGACAGGGCCAGAGGCAGAGGCAGAGGCAGAGACAGAGACAGAGACAGATACAGAGACAATGACAGAGACAGAGACGGAGACCGGGACAGAGACGGAGGCCGAGACAGAGGGAGAGACAGAGGCAGAGACAGAGGCAGAGGCAGAGACAGAGACAGAGACAGAGACAGAGACAGAGACAGAGACAGAGACAGAGACAGAGACAGAGACAGAGACAGAGACAGAGACAGAGACAGAGACAGGGGCAGAGACAGGGCCAGAGGCAGAGACAGAGACAGAGGCAGAGGCAGAGACGGAGACGGAGACAGAGACAGAGACAGAGACAGAGACAGAGACAGAGACAGAGTCAGAGACAGAGACAGATACAGAGACAGAGACAGAGACAGAGACAGAGAGAGAGACAGAGACAGAGACAGAGACAGAGACAGAGACAGAGACAGAGACAGAGGCAGAGACAGAGACAGAGACAGAGACAGAGACTGAGGCAGAGACAAAGACAGAGACAGAGACAGAGACAGAGACAGAGGCAGAGACAGAGACAGAGACAGAGACAGAGACAGAGACAGAGACAGGGGCAGAGACAGAAACCGAGACAGAGACAATGACAGAGACAGAGACGGAGACAGAGATAGAGACAGAGACAGAGCCAGAGACAGAGACAGAGACAGAGACAGAGACAGAGACAGAGACAGAGACAGAGACAGACACAGAGACAGAGACAGAGACAGAGACAGAGACAGAGACAGAGACAGAGACAGAGACAGAGACAGAGATAGAGACAGAGACAGATACAGAGACCGAGGCAGTGGCAGATACAGAGACAGGGACAGCGACAGACGCAAAGGCAGAGACAGATACAGAGCCAGAGGCAGAGACAGGGACAGAGACAGAGACCGAGACAGGGGCAGAGGCAGAGCCCGAGACAGACACAATGGCAGAGACAGAGACAGAGACAGAGACGGAGGCAGAGACAGAGGCAGAGACAGAGACAGGTACAGGGACAGGGACAGGTACAGCGACAGGGACAGGGACACGGACTGGGACAGGGACGGGGTCAGGGTCAGGGTCAGAGACAGAGACAGAGACAGAGACAGAGACAGAGACAGAGACAGAGACAGAGACAGAGACAGAGACAGAGACAGAGACAGAGACAGAGACAGAGACAGAGACAGAGACAGAGACAGAGACAGAGACAGAGACAGAGACAGAGGCAGAGACAGAGACAGAGACAGAGACGGAGACAGAGGCAGAGACAGAGACAGGGGCAGAGGCAGAGCCCGAGACAGACACAATGACAGAGGCAGCGGCAGAGACAGAGACGGAGACAGAGACAGAGGCAGAGACAGAGACAGGTACAGGGACAGGGACAGGTACAGCGACAGGGACAGGGACACGGACTGGGACAGGGACGGGGTCAGGTACAGGGTCAGAGACAGAGACAGAGACAGAGACAGAGACGGAGACAGATACAGAGACAGAGACAGAGACAGAGACAGAGACAGAGACAGAGACAGGGACAGGGTCAGAGACAGAGACAGAGACAGAGACAGAGACAGAGACAGAGACAGAGACAGAGACAAAGACGGAGACAAAGACAGACACAGAGACAGAGACAGAGACAGAGGCAGAAACGGAGACGGAGACAGAGACAGGGACAGAGACAGAGACAGACACAGAGACAGAGACAGAGACAGAGACAGAGACAGAGATATAGACCGAGACAGAGACAGAGACGGAGGCAGAGAGAGAGACAAAAACAGAGACAGAGACAGAGACAGAGACAGAGACAGAGACAGAGACGGAGACAGGGACAGAGACAGTGGCAGAGACAGAGACAGGGGCAGAGACAGGGCCAGAGGCAGAGGCAGAGGCAGAGGCAGAGGCAGAGACAGAGACAGAGACAGAGACAGAGACAGAGACCAAGACCGAGACAGAGACAGAGACGGAGGCCGAGACAGAGACGGAGGCCGAGACAGAGACAGAGACAGAGGCAGAGGCAGAGACAGAGACAGGGACAGCGACAGAGACAGAGACAGAATTATAGACCGAGACAGAGACAGAATTATAGACCGAGACAGAGACAGAATTATAGACCGAGACAGAGACAGGGACAGAGACAGAGACGGAGGCAGAGAGAGAGACAGAGACAGACACAGAGACAGAGACAGAGACAGCGACAGAGACAGAGACAGAGACAGAGATAAAGACGGAGACAAAGACAGACACAGAGGCAGAGACAGAGGCAGAGGCAGAGACGGAGACGGAGACAGAGACAGGGACAGATATAGAGAGAGAGACAGGGACAGAAACAGAGGCAGAGACAGAGACAGAGACAGAGACAGAGACAGAGACAGAGACAGAGACAGAGACAGAGACAGAGACAGAGACAGAGACAGAGACAGAGACAGAGACAGAGACAGAGACAGAGACAGAGACAGAGACAGAGACAGAGACAGAGACAGAGACAGAGTCAGAGACAGAGACAGAGACTGAGACAGAGACAGAGACAGATACAGAGACAGAGACAGAGACAGAGACAGAGACAGAGACAGAGACAGAGACAGAGACAGAGACAGAGACAGAGACAGAGACAGAGACAGAGACAGGGGCAGAGACAGGGCCAGAGGCACAGGCAGAGGCAGAGGCAGAGGCAGAGGCAGACGCAGAGGCAGAGACAGGGCCAGAGGCAGAGGCAGAGGCAGAGGCAGAGGCAGAGGCAGAGGCAGAGGCAGAGGCAGAGGCAGAGTCAGAGACAGAGACAGGGACAGAGACAGAGAGAGAGACAGAGACAGACACAGAGACAGAGACAGAGACAGAGACAGAGACAGAGGCAGAGACAGAGACAGAGACAGAGACAGAGACAGAGACAGAGACAGAGACAAAGACCGAAACAGAGACAGAGGCAGAGACAGAGACAGAGACAGAGACAGAGACAGAGACAGAGACAGAGACAGAGACAGAGACAGAGACAGAGACAGAGACAGAGGCAGGGGCAGAGACAGGGCCAGAGGCAGAGGCAGAGGCAGAGACAGAGACAGAGACAGATACAGAGACAATGACAGAGACAGAGACGGAGACCGGGACAGAGACGGAGGCCGAGACAGAGGCAGAGACAGAGGCAGAGACAGAGGCAGAGGCAGAGACAGAGACAGAGACAGAGACAGAGACAGAGACAGAGACAGAGACAGAGACAGAGACAGAGACAGAGACAGAGACAGAGACAGAGACAGAGACAGAGACAGAGACAGGGGCAGAGACAGGGCCAGAGGCAGAGACAGAGACAGAGACAGAGACAGAGGCAGAGGCAGAGACGGAGACGGAGACAGAGACAGAGACCAAGACGGAGACGGAGACAGAGACGGAGTCAGAGACAGAGACAGATACAGAGACAAAGACCGAGACAGAGGCAGAGACAGAGACAGAGACAGAGACAGAGACAGAGCCAGAGACAGAGACAGAGACAGAGACAGAGACAGAGGCAGAGACAGAGACAGAGACAGGGGCAGAGACAGAAACCGAGACAGAGACAATGACAGAGACAGAGACGGAGACAGAGATAGAGACAGAGACAGAGCCAGAGACAGAGACAGAGACAGAGACAGAGACAGAGACAGAGACAGAGACAGAGACAGACACAGAGACAGAGACAGAGACAGAGACAGAGACAGAGACAGAGACAGAGACAGAGACAGAGACAGAGACGGAGACAGAGACAGAGACAGAGACAGAGACAGATACAGAGACCGAGGCAGTGGCAGATACAGAGACAGGGACAGCGACAGACGCAAAGGCAGAGACAGATACAGAGCCAGAGGCAGAGACAGGGACAGAGACAGAGACAGAGACAGGGGCAGAGGCAGAGCCCGAGACAGACACAATGGCAGAGACAGAGACAGAGACAGAGACGGAGACAGAGACAGAGGCAGAGACAGAGACAGAGACAGAGACAGAGACAGAGACAGAGACAGAGACAGAGACAGAGACAGAGACAGAGACAGAGACAGAGGCAGAGACAGACACAGAGACAGAGACAGAGACAGAGACAGAGACAGAGACGGAGGCAGAGAGAGAGACAAAAACAGAGACAGAGACAGAGACAGAGACAGAGACAGAGACGGAGACAGGGACAGAGACAGTGGCAGACACAGAGACAGGGGCAGAGACAGGGCCAGAGGCAGAGGCAGAGGCAGAGGCAGAGGCAGAGACAGAGACAGAGACAGAGACAGAGACAGAGACAGAGACAGAGACAGAGACAGAGACAGAGACAGAGACAGAGACAGAGACAGAGACAGAGACAGAGACAGAGGCAGAGACAGAGACAGAGACAGAGACGGAGACAGAGGCAGAGACACAGACAGGGGCAGAGGCAGAGCCCGAGACAGACACAATGACAGAGGCAGCGGCAGAGACAGAGACGGAGACAGAGACAGAGGCAGAGACAGAGACAGGTACAGGGACAGGGACAGGTACAGCGACAGGGACAGGGACACGGACTGGGACAGGGACGGGGTCAGGTACAGGGTCAGAGACAGAGACAGAGACAGAGACAGAGACGGAGACAGATACAGAGACAGAGACAGAGACAGAGACAGAGACAGAGACAGAGACAGAGACAGAGACAGGGACAGGGTCAGAGACAGAGACAGAGACAGAGACAGAGACAGAGACAGAGACAGAGACAGAGACAGAGACAGAGACAGAGACAGAGACAAAGACGGAGACAAAGACAGACACAGAGACAGAGACAGAGACAGAGGCAGAAACGGAGACGGAGACAGAGACAGGGACAGAGACAGAGACGGACACAGAGACAGAGACAGAGACAGAGACAGAGACAGAGATATAGACCGAGACAGAGACAGAGACGGAGGCAGAGAGAGAGACAAAAACAGAGACAGAGACAGAGACAGAGACAGAGACAGAGACAGAGACGGAGACAGGGACAGAGACAGTGGCAGACACAGAGACAGGGGCAGAGACAGGGCCAGAGGCAGAGGCAGAGGCAGAGGCAGAGGCAGAGACAGAGACAGAGACAGAGACAGAGACAGAGACCAAGACCGAGACAGAGACAGAGACGGAGGCCGAGACAGAGACGGAGGCCGAGACAGAGACAGAGACAGAGACAGAGGCAGAAACGGAGACGGAGACAGAGACAGGGACAGAGACAGAGACAGACACAGAGACAGAGACAGAGACAGAGACAGAGATATAGACCGAGACAGAGACAGAGACGGAGGCAGAGAGAGAGACAAAAACAGAGACAGAGACAGAGACAGAGACAGAGACAGAGACAGAGACGGAGACAGGGACAGAGACAGTGGCAGAGACAGAGACAGGGGCAGAGACAGGGCCAGAGGCAGAGGCAGAGGCAGAGGCAGAGGCAGAGACAGAGACAGAGACAGAGACAGAGACAGAGACCAAGACCGAGACAGAGACAGAGACGGAGGCCGAGACAGAGACGGAGGCCGAGACAGAGACAGAGACAGAGGCAGAGGCAGAGACAGAGACAGGGACAGCGACAGAGACAGAGACAGAATTATAGACCGAGACAGAGACAGAATTATAGACCGAGACAGAGACAGGGACAGAGACAGAGACGGAGGCAGAGAGAGAGACAGAGACAGAGACAGAGACAGAGACAGAGACAGAGACAGAGACAGAGACAGAGACAGAGACAGAGACAGAGACAGAGACAGAGACAGAGACAGAGACAGAGACAGAGACAGAGACAGGGACAGGGTCAGAGACAGAGACAGAGACAGAGACAGAGACAGAGACAGAGACAGAGACAGAGACAGAGACAGAGGCAGAGACAGAGACAGAGACAGAGACAAAGACAGAGACAGAGACAGAAACAGAGACAGAGGCAGAGACAGAGACAGAGACAGAGACAGAGACAGAGACGGAGACAGAGACAGAGGCAGAGACAGAGACAGGTACAGGGACAGGGACAGGTACAGCGACAGGGACAGGGACACGGACTGGGACAGGGACGGGGTCAGGGACAGGGTCAGAGACAGAGACAGAGTCAGAGACAGAGACAGAGACAGAGACAGAGACAGAGACAGAGACAGAGACAGAGACAGAGACAGAGACAGAGGCAGAGACAGAGACAGAGACAGAGACGGAGACAGAGACAGAGACAGAGACAGGGACAGGGTCAGAGACAGAGACAGAGGCAGAGGCAGAGACAGAGACAGAGACAGAGACAGAGACAGAGACAGAGGCAGAGACAAAGACAGAGACAGAGACAGAGACAGAGACAGAGACAGGGGCAGAGGCAGAGCCCGAGACAGACACAATGACAGAGACAGAGACAGAGACAGAGACGGAGACAGAGACAGAGGCAGAGACAGAGACAGGTACAGGGACAGGGACAGGGACGCGGTCAGGGACAGGGTCAGAGACAGAGACAGAGACAGAGACAGAGACGGAGACAGGGACAGAGACAGAGACAGAGACAGAGAGAGACAGAGACAGAGACAGGGACAGAGACAGAGACAGAGACAGAGACAGAGACAGACACAGAGACAGAGACAGAGACAGAGACAGAGACAGAGACAGAGACAGAGACAGAGACAGAGACAGAGACAGAGACAGAGACAGAGACAGAGACAGAGACAGAGACAGATACAGAGACCGAGGCAGTGGCAGATACAGAGACAGGGACAGCGACAGACGCAAAGGCAGAGACAGATACAGAGCCAGAGGCAGAGACAGGGACAGAGACAGAGACAGAGACAGGGGCAGAGGCAGAGCCCGAGACAGACACAATGGCAGAGACAGAGACAGAGACAGAGACGGAGACAGAGACAGAGGCAGAGACAGAGACAGAGACAGAGACAGAGACAGAGACAGAGACAGAGACAGAGACAGAGACAGAGACAGAGACAGAGACAGAGACAGAGACAGAGACAGAGACAGAGACAGAGACAGAGACAGAGACAGAGACAGAGACAGAGACAGAGACAGAGACAGAGGCAGAGACAGAGACAGAGACAGAGACGGAGACAGAGGCAGAGACAGAGACAGGGGCAGAGGCAGAGCCCGAGACAGACACAATGACAGAGGCAGCGGCAGAGACAGAGACGGAGACAGAGACAGAGGCAGAGACAGAGACAGGTACAGGGACAGGGACAGGGACAGGTACAGCGACAGGGACAGGGACACGGAGTGGGACAGGGACGGGGTCAGGTACAGGGTCAGAGACAGAGACAGAGACAGAGACAGAGACGGAGACAGATACAGAGACAGAGACAGAGACAGAGACAGAGACAGGGACAGGGTCAGAGACAGAGACAGAGACAGAGACAGAGACAGAATTATAGACCGAGACAGAGACAGAATAATAGACCGAGACAGAGACAGGGACAGAGACAGAGACGGAGGCAGAGAGAGAGACAGAGACAGAGACAGAGACAGAGACAGAGACAGAGACAGAGACAGAGACAGAGACAGAGACAGAGACAGAGACAGAGACAGAGACAGAGACAGAGACAGAGACAGAGACAGAGACAGAGACAGAGACAGAGACAGAGACAGAGACAGAGACAGAGACAGAGACAGAGACAGAGACAGAGACAGAGACAGAGACAGGGACAGGGTCAGAGACAGAGACAGAGACAGAGACAGAGACAGAGACAGAGACAGAGACAGAGACAGAGACAGAGGCAGAGACAGAGACAGAGACAGAGACAAAGACAGAGACAGAGACAGAAACAGAAACAGAGACAGAGACAGAGACAGAGACAGAGACGGAGACAGAGACAGAGGCAGAGACAGAGACAGGTACAGGGACAGGGACAGGTACAGCGACAGGGACAGGGACACGGACTGGGACAGGGACGGGGTCAGGGACAGGGTCAGAGACAGAGACAGAGTCAGAGACAGAGACAGAGACAGAGACAGAGACAGAGACAGAGACAGAGACAGAGACAGAGACAGAGACAGAGACAGAGACAGAGGCAGAGACAGAGACAGAGACAGAGACGGAGACAGAGACAGAGACAGAGACAGGGACAGGGTCAGAGACAGAGACAGAGGCAGAGGCAGAGACAGAGACAGAGACAGAGACAGAGACAGAGACAGAGGCAGAGACAAAGACAGAGACAGAGACAGAGACAGAGACAGAGACAGGGGCAGAGGCAGAGCCCGAGACAGACACAATGACAGAGACAGAGACAGAGACAGAGACGGAGACAGAGACAGAGGCAGAGACAGAGACAGGTACAGGGACAGGGACAGGTACAGCGACAGGGACAGGGACACGGACTGGGACAGGGACGCGGTCAGGGACAGGGTCAGAGACAGAGACAGAGACAGAGACAGAGACGGAGACAGGGACAGAGACAGAGACAGAGACAGAGAGAGACAGAGACAGAGACAGAGACAGAGACAGAGACAGAGACAGAGACAGGGGCAGAGACAGGGCCAGAGGCAGAGGCAGAGGCAGAGACAGAGACAGAGACAGATACAGAGACAATGACAGAGACAGAGACGGAGACCGGGACAGAGACGGAGGCCGAGACAGAGGGAGAGACAGAGGCAGAGACAGAGGCAGAGGCAGAGACAGAGACAGAGACAGAGACAGAGACAGAGACAGAGACAGAGACAGAGACAGAGACAGAGACAGAGACAGAGACAGAGACAGAGACAGAGACAGAGACAGGGGCAGAGACAGGGCCAGAGGCAGAGACAGAGACAGAGGCAGAGGCAGAGACGGAGACGGAGACAGAGACAGAGACAGAGACAGAGACAGAGACAGAGACAGAGTCAGAGACAGAGACAGATACAGAGACAGAGACAGAGACAGAGACAGAGAGAGAGACAGAGACAGAGACAGAGACAGAGACAGAGACAGAGACAGAGACAGAGGCAGAGACAGAGACAGAGACAGAGACAGAGACTGAGGCAGAGACAAAGACAGAGACAGAGACAGAGACAGAGACAGAGGCAGAGACAGAGACAGAGACAGAGACAGAGACAGAGACAGAGACAGGGGCAGAGACAGAAACCGAGACAGAGACAATGACAGAGACAGAGACGGAGACAGAGATAGAGACAGAGACAGAGCCAGAGACAGAGACAGAGACAGAGACAGAGACAGAGACAGAGACAGAGACAGAGACAGACACAGAGACAGAGACAGAGACAGAGACAGAGACAGAGACAGAGACAGAGACAGAGACAGAGACAGAGATAGAGACAGAGACAGATACAGAGACCGAGGCAGTGGCAGATACAGAGACAGGGACAGCGACAGACGCAAAGGCAGAGACAGATACAGAGCCAGAGGCAGAGACAGGGACAGAGACAGAGACCGAGACAGGGGCAGAGGCAGAGCCCGAGACAGACACAATGGCAGAGACAGAGACAGAGACAGAGACGGAGGCAGAGACAGAGGCAGAGACAGAGACAGGTACAGGGACAGGGACAGGTACAGCGACAGGGACAGGGACACGGACTGGGACAGGGACGGGGTCAGGGTCAGGGTCAGAGACAGAGACAGAGACAGAGACAGAGACAGAGACAGAGACAGAGACAGAGACAGAGACAGAGACAGAGACAGAGACAGAGACAGAGACAGAGACAGAGACAGAGACAGAGACAGAGACAGAGACAGAGACAGAGACAGAGACAGAGACAGAGGCAGAGACAGAGACAGAGACAGAGACGGAGACAGAGGCAGAGACAGAGACAGGGGCAGAGGCAGAGCCCGAGACAGACACAATGACAGAGGCAGCGGCAGAGACAGAGACGGAGACAGAGACAGAGGCAGAGACAGAGACAGGTACAGGGACAGGGACAGGTACAGCGACAGGGACAGGGACACGGACTGGGACAGGGACGGGGTCAGGTACAGGGTCAGAGACAGAGACAGAGACAGAGACAGAGACGGAGACAGATACAGAGACAGAGACAGAGACAGAGACAGAGACAGAGACAGGGACAGGGTCAGAGACAGAGACAGAGACAGAGACAGAGACAGAGACAGAGACAGAGACAGAGACAAAGACGGAGACAAAGACAGACACAGAGACAGAGACAGAGACAGAGGCAGAAACGGAGACGGAGACAGAGACAGGGACAGAGACAGAGACAGACACAGAGACAGAGACAGAGACAGAGACAGAGACAGAGATATAGACCGAGACAGAGACAGAGACGGAGGCAGAGAGAGAGACAAAAACAGAGACAGAGACAGAGACAGAGACAGAGACAGAGACAGAGACGGAGACAGGGACAGAGACAGTGGCAGAGACAGAGACAGGGGCAGAGACAGGGCCAGAGGCAGAGGCAGAGGCAGAGGCAGAGGCAGAGACAGAGACAGAGACAGAGACAGAGACAGAGACCAAGACCGAGACAGAGACAGAGACGGAGGCCGAGACAGAGACGGAGGCCGAGACAGAGACAGAGACAGAGGCAGAGGCAGAGACAGAGACAGGGACAGCGACAGAGACAGAGACAGAATTATAGACCGAGACAGAGACAGAATTATAGACCGAGACAGAGACAGAATTATAGACCGAGACAGAGACAGGGACAGAGACAGAGACGGAGGCAGAGAGAGAGACAGAGACAGACACAGAGACAGAGACAGAGACAGCGACAGAGACAGAGACAGAGACAGAGATAAAGACGGAGACAAAGACAGACACAGAGGCAGAGACAGAGGCAGAGGCAGAGACGGAGACGGAGACAGAGACAGGGACAGATATAGAGAGAGAGACAGGGACAGAAACAGAGGCAGAGACAGAGACAGAGACAGAGACAGAGACAGAGACAGAGACAGAGACAGAGACAGAGACAGAGACAGAGACAGAGACAGAGACAGAGACAGAGACAGAGACAGAGACAGAGACAGAGACAGAGACAGAGACAGAGACAGAGACAGAGTCAGAGACAGAGACAGAGACTGAGACAGAGACAGAGACAGATACAGAGACAGAGACAGAGACAGAGACAGAGACAGAGACAGAGACAGAGACAGAGACAGAGACAGAGACAGAGACAGAGACAGAGACAGGGGCAGAGACAGGGCCAGAGGCACAGGCAGAGGCAGAGGCAGAGGCAGAGGCAGACGCAGAGGCAGAGACAGGGCCAGAGGCAGAGGCAGAGGCAGAGGCAGAGGCAGAGGCAGAGGCAGAGGCAGAGGCAGAGGCAGAGTCAGAGACAGAGACAGGGACAGAGACAGAGAGAGAGACAGAGACAGACACAGAGACAGAGACAGAGACAGAGACAGAGACAGAGGCAGAGACAGAGACAGAGACAGAGACAGAGACAGAGACAGAGACAGAGACAAAGACCGAAACAGAGACAGAGGCAGAGACAGAGACAGAGACAGAGACAGAGACAGAGACAGAGACAGAGACAGAGACAGAGACAGAGACAGAGACAGAGACAGAGACAGGGGCAGAGACAGGGCCAGAGGCAGAGGCAGAGGCAGAGACAGAGACAGAGACAGATACAGAGACAATGACAGAGACAGAGACGGAGACCGGGACAGAGACGGAGGCCGAGACAGAGGCAGAGACAGAGGCAGAGACAGAGGCAGAGGCAGAGACAGAGACAGAGACAGAGACAGAGACAGAGACAGAGACAGAGACAGAGACAGAGACAGAGACAGAGACAGAGACAGAGACAGAGACAGAGACAGAGACAGAGACAGAGACAGGGGCAGAGACAGGGCCAGAGGCAGAGACAGAGACAGAGACAGAGACAGAGGCAGAGGCAGAGACGGAGACGGAGACAGAGACAGAGACCAAGACGGAGACGGAGACAGAGACGGAGTCAGAGACAGAGACAGATACAGAGACAAAGACCGAGACAGAGGCAGAGACAGAGACAGAGACAGAGACAGAGACAGAGCCAGAGACAGAGACAGAGACAGAGACAGAGACAGAGGCAGAGACAGAGACAGAGACAGGGGCAGAGACAGAAACCGAGACAGAGACAATGACAGAGACAGAGACGGAGACAGAGATAGAGACAGAGACAGAGCCAGAGACAGAGACAGAGACAGAGACAGAGACAGAGACAGAGACAGAGACAGACACAGAGACAGAGACAGAGACAGAGACAGAGACAGAGACAGAGACAGAGACAGAGACAGAGACAGAGACAGAGACGGAGACAGAGACAGAGACAGAGACAGAGACAGATACAGAGACCGAGGCAGTGGCAGATACAGAGACAGGGACAGCGACAGACGCAAAGGCAGAGACAGATACAGAGCCAGAGGCAGAGACAGGGACAGAGACAGAGACAGAGACAGGGGCAGAGGCAGAGCCCGAGACAGACACAATGGCAGAGACAGAGACAGAGACAGAGACGGAGACAGAGACAGAGGCAGAGACAGAGACAGAGACAGAGACAGAGACAGAGACAGAGACAGAGACAGAGACAGAGACAGAGACAGAGACAGAGACAGAGACAGAGGCAGAGACAGACACAGAGACAGAGACAGAGACAGAGACAGAGATATAGACCGAGACAGAGACAGAGACGGAGGCAGAGAGAGAGACAAAAACAGAGACAGAGACAGAGACAGAGACAGAGACAGAGACGGAGACAGGGACAGAGACAGTGGCAGACACAGAGACAGGGGCAGAGACAGGGCCAGAGGCAGAGGCAGAGGCAGAGGCAGAGGGAGAGACAGAGACAGAGACAGAGACAGAGACAGAGACAGAGACAGAGACAGAGACAGAGACAGAGACAGAGACAGAGACAGAGACAGAGACAGAGGCAGAGACAGAGACAGAGACAGAGACGGAGACAGAGGCAGAGACACAGACAGGGGCAGAGGCAGAGCCCGAGACAGACACAATGACAGAGGCAGCGGCAGAGACAGAGACGGAGACAGAGACAGAGGCAGAGACAGAGACAGGTACAGGGACAGGGACAGGTACAGCGACAGGGACAGGGACACGGACTGGGACAGGGACGGGGTCAGGTACAGGGTCAGAGACAGAGACAGAGACAGAGACAGAGACGGAGACAGATACAGAGACAGAGACAGAGACAGAGACAGAGACAGAGACAGAGACAGAGACAGAGACAGGGACAGGGTCAGAGACAGAGACAGAGACAGAGACAGAGACAGAGACAGAGACAGAGACAGAGACAGAGACAGAGACAGAGACAAAGACGGAGACAAAGACAGACACAGAGACAGAGACAGAGACAGAGGCAGAAACGGAGACGGAGACAGAGACAGGGACAGAGACAGAGACGGACACAGAGACAGAGACAGAGACAGAGACAGAGACAGAGATATAGACCGAGACAGAGACAGAGACGGAGGCAGAGAGAGAGACAAAAACAGAGACAGAGACAGAGACAGAGACAGAGACAGAGACAGAGACGGAGACAGGGACAGAGACAGTGGCAGACACAGAGACAGCGGCAGAGACAGGGCCAGAGGCAGAGGCAGAGGCAGAGGCAGAGGCAGAGACAGAGACAGAGACAGAGACAGAGACAGAGACCAAGACCGAGACAGAGACAGAGACGGAGGCCGAGACAGAGACGGAGGCCGAGACAGAGACAGAGACAGAGACAGAGACAGAGGCAGAAACGGAGACGGAGACAGAGACAGGGACAGAGACAGAGACAGACACAGAGACAGAGACAGAGACAGAGACAGAGATATAGACCGAGACAGAGACAGAGACGGAGGCAGAGAGAGAGACAAAAACAGAGACAGAGACAGAGACAGAGACAGAGACAGAGACAGAGACGGAGACAGGGACAGAGACAGTGGCAGAGACAGAGACAGGGGCAGAGACAGGGCCAGAGGCAGAGGCAGAGGCAGAGGCAGAGGCAGAGACAGAGACAGAGACAGAGACAGAGACAGAGACCAAGACCGAGACAGAGACAGAGACGGAGGCCGAGACAGAGACGGAGGCCGAGACAGAGACAGAGACAGAGGCAGAGGCAGAGACAGAGACAGGGACAGCGACAGAGACAGAGACAGAATTATAGACCGAGACAGAGACAGAATTATAGACCGAGACAGAGACAGGGACAGAGACAGAGACGGAGGCAGAGAGAGAGACAGAGACAGAGACAGAGACAGAGACAGAGACAGAGACAGAGACAGAGACAGAGACAGAGACAGAGACAGAGACAGAGACAGAGACAGAGACAGAGACAGAGACAGAGACAGAGACAGGGACAGGGTCAGAGACAGAGACAGAGACAGAGACAGAGACAGAGACAGAGACAGAGACAGAGACAGAGACAGAGGCAGAGACAGAGACAGAGACAGAGACAAAGACAGAGACAGAGACAGAAACAGAGACAGAGGCAGAGACAGAGACAGAGACAGAGACAGAGACAGAGACGGAGACAGAGACAGAGGCAGAGACAGAGACAGGTACAGGGACAGGGACAGGTACAGCGACAGGGACAGGGACACGGACTGGGACAGGGACGGGGTCAGGGACAGGGTCAGAGACAGAGACAGAGTCAGAGACAGAGACAGAGACAGAGACAGACACAATGGCAGAGACAGAGACAGAGACAGAGACGGAGACAGAGACAGAGGCAGAGACAGAGACAGAGACAGAGACAGAGACAGAGACAGAGACAGAGACAGAGACAGAGACAGAGACAGAGACAGAGACAGAGACAGAGACAGAGACAGAGACAGAGGCAGAGACAGACACAGAGACAGAGACAGAGACAGAGACAGAGATATAGACCGAGACAGAGACAGAGACGGAGGCAGAGAGAGAGACAAAAACAGAGACAGAGACA
>CAMAOD020000088.1:4537500-4562500 GCA_945859595.2 Megachile willughbiella | reverse complement strand
GCAGAGACAGAGACAGAGACAGGGACAGAGACAGGGGCAGAGACAGGGCCAGAGGCAGAGGCAGAGGCAGAGGCAGAGGCAGAGGCAGAGACAGAGACAGAGACAGAGACAGAGACAGAGACAGAGACAGAGACAGAGACAGAGACAGAGACAGAGACATAGACAGAGACAGAGACAGAGACAGAGACAGAGACGGGGGCAGAGACAGGGACAGAGACAGAGACAGAGACAGCGACAGAGACAGAGACGGGGGCAGAGACAGGGACAGAGACAGAGAGAGAGACAGAGACAGACACAGAGACAGAGACAGAGACAGAGACAGAGACAGAGACAGAGACAGAGACAGAGACAGAGACAGAGACAGAGACAGAGACAGAGACAGAGACAGAGACAGGGGCAGAGACAGGGCCAGAGGCAGAGGCAGAGGCAGAGACAGAGACAGAGACAGATACAGAGACAATGACAGAGACAGAGACGGAGACCGGGACAGAGACGGAGGCCGAGACAGAGGCAGAGACAGAGGCAGAGACAGAGGCAGAGGCAGAGACAGAGACAGAGACAGAGACAGAGACAGAGACAGAGACAGAGACAGAGACAGAGACAGAGACAGAGACAGAGACAGAGACAGAGACAGAGACAGAGACAGAGACAGAGACAGAGACAGGGGCAGAGACAGGGCCAGAGGCAGAGACAGAGACAGAGACAGAGACAGAGGCAGAGGCAGAGACGGAGACGGAGACAGAGACAGAGACCAAGACGGAGACGGAGACAGAGACGGAGTCAGAGACAGAGACAGATACAGAGACAAAGACCGAGACAGAGGCAGAGACAGAGACAGAGACAGAGACAGATCACAGAGGCAGAGACAGAGACAGGGACAGGGACAGTGACAGAAACAGAGACAAAGACAGAGACAGAGACAGAAACAGGGACGAAGACGGAGACAAAGACAGACACAGAGACAAAGACAGAGACAGAGACAGAGACAGAGACAGAGACAGAGACAGAGACAGCGACAGAGACAGAGACGGGGGCAGAGACAGGGACAGAGACAGAGACAGAGACAGCGACAGAGACAGAGACGGGGGCAGAGACAGGGACAGAGACAGAGAGAGAGACAGAGACAGACACAGAGACAGAGACAGAGACAGAGACAGAGACAGAGACAGAGACAGAGACAGAGACATAGACAGAGACAGAGACAGAGACAGAGACAGAGACAGAGACAGAGACAGAGACAGAGACAGAGACAGAGACAGAGACAGAGACAGAGACAGTGACAGTGACAGAGACAGAGACAGGGACAGTGTCAGAGACAGAGACAGAGACAGAGACAGAGACAGAGACAGAGACAGGGACAGGGTCAGAGACAGAGACAGAGACAGAGACAGACACAGAGGCAAAGACAGAGACAGGGACAGCGACAGAGACAGAGACAGAGACAGAGGCAGGGGCAGAGACAGAAACCGAGACAGAGACAATGACAGAGACAGAGACGGAGACAGAGATAGAGACAGAGACAGAGAGAGAGACAGGGACAGACACAGAGGCAGAGACAGAGACAGAGACAGAGACAGAGACAGAGACAGAGACAGAGACAGAGACAGAGACAGAGACAGAGACAGAGACAGAGACAGAGACAGAGACAGAGACAGAGACAGAGACAGAGACAGAAGCAGAGACAGAGACAGGGGCAGAGACAGGGCCAGAGGCAGAGGCAGAGGCAGACGCAGAGGCAGAGGCAGAGGCAGAGGCAGAGGCAGAGGCGGAGACAGAGACGGAGACAGAGACAGAGACAGAGACAGAGACAGAGACAGGGGCAGAGACAGGGCCAGAGGCAGAGGCAGAGGCAGAGGCAGAGGCAGAGGCAGAGACAGAGACAGAGACAGAGACAGAGACAGAGACAGAGACGGAGACAGAGATAGAGACATAGACAGAGACAGAGACAGAGACAGCGACAGAGACAGAGACAGAGACAGAGACAGAGACAGAGACAGAGGCAGAGACAGAGACAGAGACAGAGACAGAGACAGAGACAGAGACAGAGACAGAGACAGAGACAGAGACAGAGACAGACACAGAGACAGAGACAGAGACAGCGACAGAGACAGAGACAGAGACAGAGATAAAGACGGAGACAAACACAGACACAGAGGCAGAGACAGAGGCAGAGGCAGAGACGGAGACGGAGACAGAGACAGGGACAGATATAGAGAGAGAGACAGGGACAGACACAGAGGCAGAGGCAGAGACAGAGACAGAGACAGAGACAGAGACAGAGACAGAGACAGAGACAGAGACAGAGACAGAGACAGAGACAGAGACAGAGACAGAGACAGAGACAGAGACAGAGACAGAGACAGAGACAGAGACAGAGACAGAGACAGAGTCAGAGACAGAGACAGAGACAGAGACTGAGACAGAGACAGATACAGAGACAGAGACAGAGACAGAGACAGAGACAGAGACAGAGACAGAGACAGAGACAGAGACAGGGGCAGAGACAGGGCCAGAGGGAGAGGCAGAGGCAGAGGCAGAGGCAGAGGCAGAGGCAGACGCAGAGGCAGAGACAGGGCCAGAGGCAGAGGCAGAGGCAGAGGCAGAGGCAGAGGCAGAGGCAGAGGCAGAGGCAGAGGCAGAGACAGAGACAGAGACAGGGACAGAGACAGAGAGAGAGACAGAGACAGACACAGAGACAGAGACAGAGACAGAGACAGAGACAGAGGCAGAGACAGAGACAGAGACAGAGACAGAGACAGAGACAGAGACAGAGACAAAGACCGAAACAGAGACAGAGGCAGAGACAGAGACAGAGGCAGAGACAGAGACAGAGACAGAGACAGAGACAGAGACAGAGACAGAGACAGAGACAGAGACAGAGACAGAGACAGAGACAGAGACAGAGACAGAGACAGAGACAGGGGCAGAGACAGGGCCAGAGGCAGAGGCAGAGGCAGAGACAGAGACAGAGACAGATACAGAGACAATGACAGAGACAGAGACGGAGACCGGGACAGAGACGGAGGCCGAGACAGAGGCAGAGACAGAGGCAGAGACAGAGGCAGAGGCAGAGACAGAGACAGAGACAGAGACAGAGACAGAGACAGAGACAGAGACAGAGACAGAGACAGAGACAGAGACAGAGACAGAGACAGAGACAGAGACAGAGACAGAGACAGAGACAGAGACAGAGACAGAGACAGAGACAGAGACAGAGACAGAGACAGAGACAGAGACAGAGACAGAGACAAAGACAGAGACAGAGACAGAAACAGAGACAGAGGCAGAGACAGAGACACAGACAGAGACAGAGACGGAGACAGAGACAGAGGCAGAGACAGAGACAGGTAAAGGGACAGGGACAGGTACAGCGACAGGGACAGGGACACGGACTGGGACAGAGACGGGGTCAGGGACAGGGTCAGAGACAGAGACAGAGACAGAGACAGAGACAGAGACAGAGACAGAGACAGAGACAGAGACAGAGACAGAGACAGAGACAGAGACAGAGACAGAGACAGAGACAGAGACAGAGACAGAGACAGAGACAGAGACAGAGACAGAGACAGAGACAGAGACAGAGACAGAGACAGAGACAGAGACAGAGACAGAGACAGAGACAGAGACAGAGACAGAGACAGAGACAGGGACAGGGTCAGAGACAGAGACAGAGACAGAGACAGAGGCAGAGACAGAGACAGAGACAGAGACAGAAACAGAGACAGAGACAGAGACAGAGACAGAGACAGAGACAGAGACAGAGACAGAGACAGAGACAGAGACAGAGACAGAGACAGAGACAGAGACAGAGACAGAGACAGAGACGGAGACAGAGACAGAGACAGGGGCAGAGACAGGGCCAGAGGCAGAGGCAGAGGCAGAGGCAGAGGCAGAGGCAGACGCAGAGGCAGAGACAGGGCCAGAGGCAGAGGCAGAGGCAGAGGCAGAGGCAGAGGCAGAGGCAGAGGCAGAGGCAGAGGCAGAGGCAGAGGCAGAGACAGAGACAGAGGCAGGGACAGAGACAGAGAGAGAGACAGAGACAGACACAGAGACAGAGACAGAGACAGAGACAGAGACAGAGACAGAGACAGAGGCAGAGACAGAGACAGAGACAGAGACAGAGACAGAGACAGAGACAGAGACAGAAACAGAGACAAAGACCGAAACAGAGACAGAGGCAGAGACAGAGACAGAGACAGAGACAGAGACAGAGACAGAGACAGAGGCAGGGACAGGGTCAGAGACAGAGACAGAGACAGAGACAGAGACAGAGACAGAGACAGAGACAGAGACAGAGACAGAGACAGAGACAGAGACAGAGACAGAGATATAGATGAGACAGAGACAGAGACAGAGACAGAGGCAGAGGCAGAGAGAGAGACAGCGACAGAGACAGAGACAGAGACAGAGACAGAGATATAGACCGAGACAGAGACAGAGACGGAGACAGAGAGAGAGACAAAAACAGAGACAGAGACAGAGACAGAGACGGAGACAGTGGCAGAGACAGAGACAGAGACAGAGACAGGGGCAGAGACAGGGCCAGAGGCAGAGGCAGAGGCAGAGGCAGAGGCAGAGGCAGAGACAGAGACAGAGACAGGGACAGAGACAGGGGCAGAGACAGGGCCAGAGGCAGAGGCAGAGGCAGAGGCAGAGGCAGAGGCAGAGACAGAGACAGAGACAGAGACAGAGACAGAGACAGAGACAGAGACAGAGACAGAGACAGAGACATAGACAGAGACAGAGACAGAGACAGAGACAGAGACGGGGGCAGAGACAGGGACAGAGACAGAGACAGAGACAGCGACAGAGACAGAGACGGGGGCAGAGACAGGGACAGAGACAGAGAGAGAGACAGAGACAGACACAGAGACAGAGACAGAGACAGAGACAGAGACAGAGACAGAGACAGAGACAGAGACAGAGACAGAGACAGAGACAGAGACAGAGACAGAGACAGAGACAGAGACAGGGGCAGAGACAGGGCCAGAGGCAGAGGCAGAGGCAGAGACAGAGACAGAGACAGATACAGAGACAATGACAGAGACAGAGACGGAGACCGGGACAGAGACGGAGGCCGAGACAGAGGCAGAGACAGAGGCAGAGACAGAGGCAGAGGCAGAGACAGAGACAGAGACAGAGACAGAGACAGAGACAGAGACAGAGACAGAGACAGAGACAGAGACAGAGACAGAGACAGAGACAGAGACAGAGACAGAGACAGAGACAGAGACAGAGACAGGGGCAGAGACAGGGCCAGAGGCAGAGACAGAGACAGAGACAGAGACAGAGGCAGAGGCAGAGACGGAGACGGAGACAGAGACAGAGACCAAGACGGAGACGGAGACAGAGACGGAGTCAGAGACAGAGACAGATACAGAGACAAAGACCGAGACAGAGGCAGAGACAGAGACAGAGACAGAGACAGATCACAGAGGCAGAGACAGAGACAGGGACAGGGACAGTGACAGAAACAGAGACAAAGACAGAGACAGAGACAGAAACAGGGACGAAGACGGAGACAAAGACAGACACAGAGACAAAGACAGAGACAGAGACAGAGACAGAGACAGAGACAGAGACAGAGACAGCGACAGAGACAGAGACGGGGGCAGAGACAGGGACAGAGACAGAGACAGAGACAGCGACAGAGACAGAGACGGGGGCAGAGACAGGGACAGAGACAGAGAGAGAGACAGAGACAGACACAGAGACAGAGACAGAGACAGAGACAGAGACAGAGACAGAGACAGAGACAGAGACAGAGACAGAGACAGAGACAGAGACAGAGACAGAGACAGAGACAGAGACAGAGACAGAGACAGAGACAGAGACAGAGACAGAGACAGAGACAGAGACAGTGACAGTGACAGAGACAGAGTCAGAGACAGAGACAGAGACAGAGACTGAGACAGAGACAGATACAGAGACAGAGACAGAGACAGAGACAGAGACAGAGACAGAGACAGAGACAGAGACAGAGACAGAGACAGAGACAGGGGCAGAGACAGGGCCAGAGGCAGAGGCAGAGGCAGAGGCAGAGGCAGAGGCAGAGGCAGACGCAGAGGCAGAGACAGGGCCAGAGGCAGAGGCAGAGGCAGAGGCAGAGGCAGAGGCAGAGGCAGAGGCAGAGGCAGAGGCAGAGACAGAGACAGAGACAGGGACAGAGACAGAGAGAGAGACAGAGACAGACACAGAGACAGAGACAGAGACAGAGACAGAGACAGAGGCAGAGACAGAGACAGAGACAGAGACAGAGACAGAGACAGAGACAGAGACAAAGACCGAAACAGAGACAGAGGCAGAGACAGAGACAGAGGCAGAGACAGAGACAGAGACAGAGACAGAGACAGAGACAGAGACAGAGACAGAGACAGAGACAGAGACAGAGACAGAGACAGAGACAGAGACAGAGACAGAGACAGGGGCAGAGACAGGGCCAGAGGCAGAGGCAGAGGCAGAGACAGAGACAGAGACAGATACAGAGATAATGACAGAGACAGAGACGGAGACCGGGACAGAGACGGAGGCCGAGACAGAGGCAGAGACAGAGGCAGAGACAGAGGCAGAGGCAGAGACAGAGACAGAGACAGAGACAGAGACAGAGACAGAGACAGAGACAGAGACAGAGACAGAGACAGAGACAGAGACAGAGACAGAGACAGAGACAGAGACAGAGACAGGGGCAGAGACAGGGCCAGAGGCAGAGACAGAGACAGAGACAGAGACAGAGGCAGAGACAGAGACGGAGACGGAGACAGAGACAGAGACCAAGACGGAGACGGAGACAGAGACGGAGTCAGAGACAGAGACAGATACAGAGACAAAGACCGAGACAGAGGCAGAGACAGAGACAGAGACAGAGACAGAGACAGAGGCAGAGACAGAGACAGGGACAGGGACAGTGACAGAAACAGAGACAAAGACAGAGAAAGAGACAGAAACAGGGACGAAGACGGAGACAAAGACAGACACAGAGACAAAGACAGAGACAGAGACAGAGACAGAGACAGAGACAGAGACAGAGACAGAGACAGCGACAGAGACAGAGACGGGGGCAGAGACAGGGACAGAGACAGAGACAGAGACAGCGACAGAGACAGAGACGGGGGCAGAGACAGGGACAGAGACAGAGAGAGAGACAGAGACAGACACAGAGACAGAGACAGAGACAGAGACAGAGACAGAGACAGAGACAGAGACAGAGACAGAGACAGAGAAAGAGACAGAGACAGAGACAGGGGCAGAGACAGGGCCAGAGGCAGAGGCAGAGACGGAGACAGAGACAGAGACAGAGACAGAGACAGAGACAGAGACAGAGACAGAGACAGAGACAGAGACAGAGACAGAGACAGAGACAGAGACAGAGACAGAGACAGTGACAGTGACAGAGACAGAGACAGGGACAGTGTCAGAGACAGAGACAGAGACAGAGACAGAGACAGAGACAGAGACAGGGACAGGGTCAGAGACAGAGACAGAGACAGAGACAGACACAGAGGCAAAGACAGAGACAGGGACAGCGACAGAGACAGAGACAGAGACAGAGGCAGGGGCAGAGACAGAAACCGAGACAGAGACAATGACAGAGACAGAGACGGAGACAGAGATAGAGACAGAGACAGAGACAGAATCAGAGACAGAGACAGAGACAGAGACAGCGACAGAGACAGAGACGGGGGCAGAGACAGGGACAGAGACAGAGAGAGAGACAGAGACAGACACAGAGATAGAGACAGAGACAGAGACAGAGACAGAGACAGAGACAGAGACAGAGACAGAGACAGAGACAGAGACAGAGACAGAGACAGAGACAGAGACAGAGACAGAGACAGAGACAGAGACAGAGACAGAGACAGAGACAGAGACAGAGACAGAGACAGAGACAGAGACAGAGACAGCGACAGAGACAGAGACGGGGGCAGAGACAGGGACAGAGACAGAGACAGAGACAGAGACAGAGACAGAGACAGAGACAATGACAGAGACAGAGACGGAGACAGAGATAGAGACAGAGACAGAGACAGAATCAGAGACAGAGACAGAGACAGAGACAGAGACAGAGACAGAGACAGAGACAGAGACAGAGACAGAGACAGAGACAGAGACAGAGACAGAGACAGGGACAGAGACAGGGGCAGAGACAGGGCCAGAGGCAGAGGCAGAGGCAGAGGCAGAGGCAGAGACAGAGACAGAGACAGAGACAGAGACAGGGGCAGAGACAGGGCCAGAGGCAGAGGCAGAGGCAGAGGCAGAGGCAGAGGCAGACGCAGAGGCAGAGACAGGGCCAGAGGCAGAGGCAGAGGCAGAGGCAGAGGCAGAGGCAGAGGCAGAGGCAGAGGCAGAGGCAGAGACAGAGACAGAGACAGGGACAGAGACAGAGAGAGAGACAGAGACAGACACAGAGACAGAGACAGAGACAGAGACAGAGACAGAGGCAGAGACAGAGACAGAGACAGAGACAGAGACAGAGACAGAGACAGAGACAAAGACCGAAACAGAGACAGAGGCAGAGACAGAGACAGAGACAGAGACAGAGACAGAGACAGAGACAGAGACAGAGACAGAGACAGAGACAGAGACAGAGACAGAGACAGAGACAGAGACAGAGACAGAGACAGAGACAGAGACAGAGACAGAGACAGAGACAGAGACAGAGACAGAGACAGAGACAGAGACAGAGACAGAGACAGAGACAGAGACAGAGACAGAGACAGAGACAGAGACAGCGACAGAGACAGAGACGGGGGCAGAGACAGGGACAGAGACAGAGACAGAGACAGAGACAGAGACAGAGACAGAGACAGAGACAATGACAGAGACAGAGACGGAGACAGAGATAGAGACAGAGACAGAGACAGAATCAGAGACAGAGACAGAGACAGAGACAGAGACAGAGACAGAGACAGAGACAGAGACAGAGACAGAGACAGAGACAGAGACAGAGACAGAGACAGAGACAGAGACAGAGACAGAGACAGAGACAGGGACAGAGACAGGGGCAGAGACAGGGCCAGAGGCAGAGACTGAGACAGAGACAGATACAGAGACAGAGACAGAGACAGAGACAGAGACAGAGACAGAGACAGAGACAGAGACAGGGGCAGAGACAGGGCCAGAGGCAGAGGCAGAGACAGAGACAGAGACTGAGACAGAGACAGATACAGAGACAGAGACAGAGACAGAGACAGAGACAGAGACAGAGACAGAGACAGAGACAGAGACAGAGACAGAGACAGGGGCAGAGACAGGGCCAGAGGCAGAGGCAGAGGCAGAGGCAGAGGCAGAGGCAGAGGCAGACGCAGAGGCAGAGACAGGGCCAGAGGCAGAGGCAGAGGCAGAGGCAGAGGCAGAGGCAGAGGCAGAGGCAGAGGCAGAGGCAGAGACAGAGACAGAGACAGGGACAGAGACAGAGAGAGAGACAGAGACAGACACAGAGACAGAGACAGAGACAGAGACAGAGACAGAGACAGAGGCAGAGACAGAGACAGAGACAGAGACAGAGACAGAGACAGAGACAGAGACAAAGACCGAAACAGAGACAGAGGCAGAGACAGAGACAGAGACAGAGACAGAGACAGAGACAGAGACAGAGACAGAGACAGAGACAGAGACAGAGACAGAGACAGGGACAGAGACAGAGACAGAGACAGAGACAGAGACAGGGGCAGAGACAGGGCCAGAGGCAGAGGCAGAGGCAGAGACAGAGACAGAGACAGATACAGAGACAATGACAGAGACAGAGACGGAGACCGGGACAGAGACGGAGGCCGAGACAGAGGCAGAGACAGATGCAGAGACAGAGGCAGAGGCAGAGACAGAGACAGAGACAGAGACAGAGACAGAGACAGAGACAGAGACAGAGACAGAGACAGAGACAGAGACAGAGACAGAGACAGAGACAGAGACAGAGACAGAGACAGAGACAGGGGCAGAGACAGGGCCAGAGGCAGAGACAGAGACAGAGACAGAGACAGAGGCAGAGACAGAGACGGAGACGGAGACAGAGACAGAGACCAAGACGGAGACGGAGACAGAGACGGAGTCAGAGACAGAGACAGATACAGAGACAAAGACCGAGACAGAGGCAGAGACAGAGACAGAGACAGAGACAGAGACAGAGGCAGAGACAGAGACAGGGACAGGGACAGTGACAGAAACAGAGACAAAGACAGAGAAAGAGACAGAAACAGGGACGAAGACGGAGACAAAGACAGACACAGAGACAAAGACAGAGACAGAGACAGAGACAGAGACAGAGACAGAGACAGAGACAGAGACAGCGACAGAGACAGAGACGGGGGCAGAGACAGGGACAGAGACAGAGACAGAGACAGCGACAGAGACAGAGACGGGGGCAGAGACAGGGACAGAGACAGAGAGAGAGACAGAGACAGACACAGAGACAGAGACAGAGACAGAGACAGAGACAGAGACAGAGACAGAGAAAGAGACAGAGACAGAGACAGGGGCAGAGACAGGGCCAGAGGCAGAGGCAGAGACGGAGACAGAGACAGAGACAGAGACAGAGACAGAGACAGAGACAGAGACAGAGACAGAGACAGAGACAGAGACAGAGACAGAGACAGAGACAGAGACAGAGACAGAGACAGAGACAGAGACAGAGACAGAGACAGAGACAGTGACAGTGACAGAGACAGAGACAGGGACAGTGTCAGAGACAGAGACAGAGACAGAGACAGAGACAGAGACAGAGACAGGGACAGGGTCAGAGACAGAGACAGAGACAGAGACAGACACAGAGGCAAAGACAGAGACAGGGACAGCGACAGAGACAGAGACAGAGACAGAGGCAGGGGCAGAGACAGAAACCGAGACAGAGACAATGACAGAGACAGAGACGGAGACAGAGATAGAGACAGAGACAGAGACAGAATCAGAGACAGAGACAGAGACAGAGACAGCGACAGAGACAGAGACGGGGGCAGAGACAGGGACAGAGACAGAGAGAGAGACAGAGACATACACAGAGATAGAGACAGAGACAGAGACAGAGACAGAGACAGAGACAGAGACAGAGACAGAGACAGAGACAGAGACAGAGACAGAGACAGAGACAGAGACAGAGACAGAGACAGAGACAGAGACAGAGACAGAGACAGAGACAGAGACAGAGACAGAGACAGCGACAGAGACAGAGACGGGGGCAGAGACAGGGACAGAGACAGAGACAGAGACAGAGACAGAGACAGAGACAGAGACAATGACAGAGACAGAGACGGAGACAGAGATAGAGACAGAGACAGAGACAGAATCAGAGACAGAGACAGAGACAGAGACAGAGACAGAGACAGAGACAGAGACAGAGACAGAGACAGAGACAGAGACAGAGACAGAGACAGAGACAGAGACAGAGACAGGGACAGAGACAGGGGCAGAGACAGGGCCAGAGGCAGAGGCAGAGGCAGAGGCAGAGGCAGAGGCAGAGACAGAGACAGAGACAGAGACAGAGACAGAGACAGAGACAGAGACGGAGACAGAGACAGAGACATAGACAGAGACAGAGACAGAGACAGCGACAGAGACAGAGACAGAGACAGAGACAGAGACAGAGACAGAGACAGAGACAGAGACAGAGACAGAGGCAGAGACAGAGACAGAGACAGAGACAGAGACAGGGACAGAGACAGAGACAGAGACAGAGACAGAGACAGGGGCAGAGACAGGGCCAGAGGCAGAGGCAGAGGCAGAGACAGAGACAGAGACAGATACAGAGACAATGACAGAGACAGAGACGGAGACCGGGACAGAGACGGAGGCCGAGACAGCGGCAGAGACAGATGCAGAGACAGAGGCAGAGGCAGAGACAGAGACAGAGACAGAGACAGAGACAGAGACAGAGACAGAGACAGAGACAGAGACAGAGACAGAGACAGAGACAGAGACAGAGACAGAGACAGAGACAGAGACAGAGACAGGGGCAGAGACAGGGCCAGAGGCAGAGACAGAGACAGAGACAGAGACAGAGGCAGAGACAGAGACGGAGACGGAGACAGAGACAGAGACCAAGACGGAGACGGAGACAGAGACGGAGTCAGAGACAGAGACAGATACAGAGACAAAGACCGAGACAGAGGCAGAGACAGAGACAGAGACAGAGACAGAGACAGAGGCAGAGACAGAGACAGGGACAGGGACAGTGACAGAAACAGAGACAAAGACAGAGAAAGAGACAGAAACAGGGACGAAGACGGAGACAAAGACAGACACAGAGACAAAGACAGAGACAGAGACAGAGACAGAGACAGAGACAGAGACAGAGACAGAGACAGCGACAGAGACAGAGACGGGGGCAGAGACAGGGACAGAGACAGAGACAGAGACAGCGACAGAGACAGAGACGGGGGCAGAGACAGGGACAGAGACAGAGAGAGAGACAGAGACAGACACAGAGACAGAGACAGAGACAGAGACAGAGACAGAGACAGAGACAGAGAAAGAGACAGAGACAGAGACAGGGGCAGAGACAGGGCCAGAGGCAGAGGCAGAGACGGAGACAGAGACAGAGACAGAGACAGAGACAGAGACAGAGACAGAGACAGAGACAGAGACAGAGACAGAGACAGAGACAGAGACAGAGACAGAGACAGAGACAGAGACAGAGACAGAGACAGAGACAGAGACAGTGACAGTGACAGAGACAGAGACAGGGACAGTGTCAGAGACAGAGACAGAGACAGAGACAGAGACAGAGACAGAGACAGGGACAGGGTCAGAGACAGAGACAGAGACAGAGACAGACACAGAGGCAAAGACAGAGACAGGGACAGCGACAGAGACAGAGACAGAGACAGAGGCAGGGGCAGAGACAGAAACCGAGACAGAGACAATGACAGAGACAGAGACGGAGACAGAGATAGAGACAGAGACAGAGACAGAATCAGAGACAGAGACAGAGACAGAGACAGCGACAGAGACAGAGACGGGGGCAGAGACAGGGACAGAGACAGAGAGAGAGACAGAGACAGACACAGAGATAGAGACAGAGACAGAGACAGAGACAGAGACAGAGACAGAGACAGAGACAGAGACAGAGACAGAGACAGAGACAGAGACAGAGACAGAGACAGAGACAGAGACAGAGACAGAGACAGAGACAGAGACAGAGACAGAGACAGAGACAGAGACAGCGACAGAGACAGAGACGGGGGCAGAGACAGGGACAGAGACAGAGACAGAGACAGAGACAGAGACAGAGACAGAGACAATGACAGAGACAGAGACGGAGACAGAGATAGAGACAGAGACAGAGACAGAATCAGAGACAGAGACAGAGACAGAGACAGAGACAGAGACAGAGACAGAGACAGAGACAGAGACAGAGACAGAGACAGAGACAGAGACAGAGACAGAGACAGAGACAGGGACAGAGACAGGGGCAGAGACAGGGCCAGAGGCAGAGGCAGAGGCAGAGGCAGAGGCAGAGGCAGAGACAGAGACAGAGACAGAGACAGAGACAGAGACAGAGACAGAGACGGAGACAGAGACAGAGACATAGACAGAGACAGAGACAGAGACAGCGACAGAGACAGAGACAGAGACAGAGACAGAGACAGAGACAGAGACAGAGACAGAGACAGAGACAGAGGCAGAGACAGAGACAGAGACAGAGACAGAGACAGAGACAGAGACAGAGACAGAGACAGAGACAGAGACAGAGACAGCGACAGAGACAGAGACAGAGACAGAGATAAAGACGGAGACAAAGACAGACACAGAGGCAGAGACAGAGGCAGAGGCAGAGACGGAGACGGAGACAGAGACAGGGACAGATATAGAGAGAGAGACAGGGACAGACACAGAGGCAGAGGCAGAGACAGAGACAGAGACAGAGACAGAGACAGAGACAGAGACAGAGACAGAGACAGAGACAGAGACAGAGACAGAGACAGAGACAGAGACAGAGACAGAGACAGAGACAGAGACAGAGACAGAGACAGAGACAGAGTCAGAGACAGAGACAGAGACAGAGACTGAGACAGAGACAGATACAGAGACAGAGACAGAGACAGAGACAGAGACAGAGACAGAGACAGAGACAGAGACAGAGACAGAGACAGGGGCAGAGACAGGGCCAGAGGCAGAGGCAGAGGCAGAGGCAGAGGCAGAGGCAGACGCAGAGGCAGAGACAGGGCCAGAGGCAGAGGCAGAGGCAGAGGCAGAGGCAGAGGCAGAGGCAGAGGCAGAGGCAGAGGCAGAGGCAGAGGCAGAGACAGAGACAGAGACAGGGACAGAGACAGAGAGAGAGACAGAGACAGAGACAGAGACAGAGACAGAGACAGAGACAGAGACAGAGGCAGAGACAGAGACAGAGACAGAGACAGAGACAGAGACAGAGACAGAGACAAAGACCGAAACAGAGACAGAGGCAGAGACAGAGACAGAGACAGAGACAGAGACAGAGACAGAGACAGAGACAGAGACAGAGACAGAGACAGAGACAGAGACAGAGACAGAGACAGAGACAGAGACAGAGACAGGGGCAGAGACAGGGCCAGAGGCAGAGGCAGAGGCAGAGACAGAGACAGAGACAGATACAGAGACAATGACAGAGACAGAGACGGAGACCGGGACAGAGACGGAGGCCGAGACAGAGGCAGAGACAGAGGCAGAGACAGAGGCAGAGGCAGAGACAGAGACAGAGACATAGACAGAGACAGAGACAGAGACAGAGACAGAGACAGAGACAGAGACAGAGACAGAGACAGAGACAGAGACAGAGACAGAGACAGAGACAGAGACAGGGGCAGAGACAGGGCCAGAGGCAGAGACAGAGACAGAGACAGAGACAGAGGCAGAGGCAGAGACGGAGACGGAGACAGAGACAGAGACCAAGACGGAGACGGAGACAGAGACGGAGTCAGAGACAGAGACAGATACAGAGACAAAGACCGAGACAGAGGCAGAGACAGAGACAGAGACAGAGACAGAGACAGAGGCAGAGACAGAGACAGGGACAGGGACAGTGACAGAAACAGAGACAAAGACAGAGAAAGAGACAGAAACAGGGACGAAGACGGAGACAAAGACAGACACAGAGACAAAGACAGAGACAGAGACAGAGACAGAGACAGAGACAGAGACAGAGACAGAGACAGAGACAGAGACAGCGACAGAGACAGAGACGGGGGCAGAGACAGGGACAGAGACAGAGACAGAGACAGCGACAGAGACAGAGACGGGGGCAGAGACAGGGACAGAGACAGAGAGAGAGACAGAGACAGACACAGAGACAGAGACAGAGACAGAGACAGAGACAGAGACAGAGACAGAGACAGAGACAGAGACAGAGACAGAGAAAGAGACAGAGACAGAGACAGGGGCAGAGACAGAGACAGAGGCAGAGACAGAGACAGAGACAGAGACAGAGACAGAGACAGAGACAGAGACAGAGACAGAGACAGAGACAGAGACAGCGACAGAGACAGAGACAGAGACAGAGATAAAGACGGAGACAAAGACAGACACAGAGGCAGAGACAGAGGCAGAGGCAGAGACGGAGACGGAGACAGAGACAGGGACAGATATAGAGAGAGAGACAGGGACAGACACAGAGGCAGAGGCAGAGACAGAGACAGAGACAGAGACAGAGACAGAGACAGAGACAGAGACAGAGACAGAGACAGAGACAGAGACAGAGAC
Source organism: Megachile willughbiella (assembly GCA_945859595.2). Taxonomy (NCBI): domain Eukaryota; kingdom Metazoa; phylum Arthropoda; class Insecta; order Hymenoptera; family Megachilidae; genus Megachile; species Megachile willughbiella. The sequence goes on along the minus strand of CAMAOD020000088.1, from coordinate 4,546,837 downwards.
AGAGACAGAGACAGAGACAGAGACAGAGACAGAGACAGAGACAGAGACAGAGACAGAGTCAGAGACAGAGACAGAGACAGAGACTGAGACAGAGACAGATACAGAGACAGAGACAGAGACAGAGACAGAGACAGAGACAGAGACAGAGACAGAGACAGAGACAGAGACAGGGGCAGAGACAGGGCCAGAGGCAGAGGCAGAGGCAGAGGCAGAGGCAGAGGCAGACGCAGAGGCAGAGACAGGGCCAGAGGCAGAGGCAGAGGCAGAGGCAGAGGCAGAGGCAGAGGCAGAGGCAGAGGCAGAGGCAGAGGCAGAGACAGAGACAGAGACAGGGACAGAGACAGAGAGAGAGACAGAGACAGAGACAGAGACAGAGACAGAGACAGAGACAGAGACAGAGGCAGAGACAGAGACAGAGACAGAGACAGAGACAGAGACAGAGACAAAGACCGAAACAGAGACAGAGGCAGAGACAGAGACAGAGACAGAGACAGAGACAGAGACAGAGACAGAGACAGAGACAGAGACAGAGACAGAGACAGAGACAGAGACAGAGACAGAGACAGGGGCAGAGACAGGGCCAGAGGCAGAGGCAGAGGCAGAGACAGAGACAGAGACAGATACAGAGACAATGACAGAGACAGAGACGGAGACCGGGACAGAGACGGAGGCCGAGACAGAGGCAGAGACAGAGGCAGAGACAGAGGCAGAGGCAGAGACAGAGACAGAGACAGAGACAGAGACAGAGACAGAGACAGAGACAGAGACAGAGACAGAGACAGAGACAGAGACAGAGACAGAGACAGAGACAGAGACAGAGACAGAGACAGGGGCAGAGACAGGGCCAGAGGCAGAGACAGAGACAGAGACAGAGACAGAGGCAGAGGCAGAGACGGAGACGGAGACAGAGACAGAGACCAAGACGGAGACGGAGACAGAGACGGAGTCAGAGACAGAGACAGATACAGAGACAAAGACCGAGACAGAGGCAGAGACAGAGACAGAGACAGAGACAGGGACAGGGACAGTGACAGAAACAGAGACAAAGACAGAGAAAGAGACAGAAACAGGGACGAAGACGGAGACAAAGACAGACACAGAGACAAAGACAGAGACAGAGACAGAGACAGAGACAGAGACAGAGACAGAGACAGAGACAGCGACAGAGACAGAGACGGGGGCAGAGACAGGGACAGAGACAGAGACAGAGACAGCGACAGAGACAGAGACGGGGGCAGAGACAGGGACAGAGACAGAGAGAGAGACAGAGACAGACACAGAGACAGAGACAGAGACAGAGACAGAGACAGAGACAGAGACAGAGACAGAGACAGAGACAGAGGCAGAGACAGAGACAGGGACAGGGACAGTGACAGAAACAGAGACAAAGACAGAGAAAGAGACAGAAACAGGGACGAAGACGGAGACAAAGACAGACACAGAGACAAAGACAGAGACAGAGACAGAGACAGAGACAGAGACAGAGACAGAGACAGAGACAGCGACAGAGACAGAGACGGGGGCAGAGACAGGGACAGAGACAGAGACAGAGACAGCGACAGAGACAGAGACGGGGGCAGAGACAGGGACAGAGACAGAGAGAGAGACAGAGACAGACACAGAGACAGAGACAGAGACAGAGACAGAGACAGAGACAGAGACAGAGAAAGAGACAGAGACAGAGACAGGGGCAGAGACAGGGCCAGAGGCAGAGGCAGAGACGGAGACAGAGACAGAGACAGAGACAGAGACAGAGACAGAGACAGAGACAGAGACAGAGACAGAGACAGAGACAGAGACAGAGACAGAGACAGAGACAGAGACAGAGACAGAGACAGAGACAGAGACAGAGACAGTGACAGTGACAGAGACAGAGACAGGGACAGTGTCAGAGACAGAGACAGAGACAGAGACAGAGACAGAGACAGAGACAGGGACAGGGTCAGAGACAGAGACAGAGACAGAGACAGACACAGAGGCAAAGACAGAGACAGGGACAGCGACAGAGACAGAGACAGAGACAGAGGCAGGGGCAGAGACAGAAACCGAGACAGAGACAATGACAGAGACAGAGACGGAGACAGAGATAGAGACAGAGACAGAGACAGAATCAGAGACAGAGACAGAGACAGAGACAGCGACAGAGACAGAGACGGGGGCAGAGACAGGGACAGAGACAGAGAGAGAGACAGAGACAGACACAGAGATAGAGACAGAGACAGAGACAGAGACAGAGACAGAGACAGAGACAGAGACAGAGACAGAGACAGAGACAGAGACAGAGACAGAGACAGAGACAGAGACAGAGACAGAGACAGAGACAGAGACAGAGACAGAGACAGAGACAGAGACAGCGACAGAGACAGAGACGGGGGCAGAGACAGGGACAGAGACAGAGACAGAGACAGAGACAGAGACAGAGACAGAGACAATGACAGAGACAGAGACGGAGACAGAGATAGAGACAGAGACAGAGACAGAATCAGAGACAGAGACAGAGACAGAGACAGAGACAGAGACTGAGACAGAGACAGAGACAGAGACAGAGACAGAGACAGAGACAGAGACAGAGACAGAGACAGAGACAGGGACAGAGACAGGGGCAGAGACAGGGCCAGAGGCAGAGGCAGAGGCAGAGGCAGAGGCAGAGGCAGAGACAGAGACAGAGACAGAGACAGAGACAGAGACAGAGACAGAGACGGAGACAGAGACAGAGACATAGACAGAGACAGAGACAGAGACAGCGACAGAGACAGAGACAGAGACAGAGACAGAGACAGAGACAGAGACAGAGACAGAGACAGAGACAGAGGCAGAGACAGAGACAGAGACAGAGACAGAGACAGAGACAGAGACAGAGACAGAGACAGAGACAGAGACAGAGACAGCGACAGAGACAGAGACAGAGACAGAGATAAAGACGGAGACAAAGACAGACACAGAGGCAGAGACAGAGGCAGAGGCAGAGACGGAGACGGAGACAGAGACAGGGACAGATATAGAGAGAGAGACAGGGACAGACACAGAGGCAGAGGCAGAGACAGAGACAGAGACAGAGACAGAGACAGAGACAGAGACAGAGACAGAGACAGAGACAGAGACAGAGACAGAGACAGAGACAGAGACAGAGACAGAGACAGAGACAGAGACAGAGACAGAGACAGAGTCAGAGACAGAGACAGAGACAGAGACTGAGACAGAGACAGATACAGAGACAGAGACAGAGACAGAGACAGAGACAGAGACAGAGACAGAGACAGAGACAGAGACAGAGACAGGGGCAGAGACAGGGCCAGAGGCAGAGGCAGAGGCAGAGGCAGAGGCAGAGGCAGACGCAGAGGCAGAGACAGGGCCAGAGGCAGAGGCAGAGGCAGAGGCAGAGGCAGAGGCAGAGGCAGAGGCAGAGGCAGAGGCAGAGGCAGAGGCAGAGACAGAGACAGAGACAGGGACAGAGACAGAGAGAGAGACAGAGACAGAGACAGAGACAGAGACAGAGACAGAGACAGAGACAGAGGCAGAGACAGAGACAGAGACAGAGACAGAGACAGAGACAGAGACAGAGACAAAGACCGAAACAGAGACAGAGGCAGAGACAGAGACAGAGACAGAGACAGAGACAGAGACAGAGACAGAGACAGAGACAGAGACAGAGACAGAGACAGAGACAGAGACAGAGACAGAGACAGAGACAGAGACAGGGGCAGAGACAGGGCCAGAGGCAGAGGCAGAGGCAGAGACAGAGACAGAGACAGATACAGAGACAATGACAGAGACAGAGACGGAGACCGGGACAGAGACGGAGGCCGAGACAGAGGCAGAGACAGAGGCAGAGACAGAGGCAGAGGCAGAGACAGAGACAGAGACAGAGACAGAGACAGAGACAGAGACAGAGACAGAGACAGAGACAGAGACAGAGACAGAGACAGAGACAGAGACAGAGACAGAGACAGAGACAGAGACAGGGGCAGAGACAGGGCCAGAGGCAGAGACAGAGACAGAGACAGAGACAGAGGCAGAGGCAGAGACGGAGACGGAGACAGAGACAGAGACCAAGACGGAGACGGAGACAGAGACGGAGTCAGAGACAGAGACAGATACAGAGACAAAGACCGAGACAGAGGCAGAGACAGAGACAGAGACAGAGACAGAGACAGAGGCAGAGACAGAGACAGGGACAGGGACAGTGACAGAAACAGAGACAAAGACAGAGAAAGAGACAGAAACAGGGACGAAGACGGAGACAAAGACAGACACAGAGACAAAGACAGAGACAGAGACAGAGACAGAGACAGAGACAGAGACAGAGACAGAGACAGAGACAGAGACAGAGACAGCGACAGAGACAGAGACGGGGGCAGAGACAGGGACAGAGACAGAGACAGAGACAGCGACAGAGACAGAGACGGGGGCAGAGACAGGGACAGAGACAGAGAGAGAGACAGAGACAGACACAGAGACAGAGACAGAGACAGAGACAGAGACAGAGACAGAGACAGAGACAGAGACAGAGACAGAGACAGAGAAAGAGACAGAGACAGAGACAGGGGCAGAGACAGAGACAGAGGCAGAGACAGAGACAGAGACAGAGACAGAGACAGAGACAGAGACAGAGACAGAGACAGAGACAGAGACAGAGACAGCGACAGAGACAGAGACAGAGACAGAGATAAAGACGGAGACAAAGACAGACACAGAGGCAGAGACAGAGGCAGAGGCAGAGACGGAGACGGAGACAGAGACAGGGACAGATATAGAGAGAGAGACAGGGACAGACACAGAGGCAGAGGCAGAGACAGAGACAGAGACAGAGACAGAGACAGAGACAGAGACAGAGACAGAGACAGAGACAGAGACAGAGACAGAGACAGAGACAGAGACAGAGACAGAGACAGAGACAGAGACAGAGACAGAGACAGAGACAGAGACAGAGTCAGAGACAGAGACAGAGACAGAGACTGAGACAGAGACAGATACAGAGACAGAGACAGAGACAGAGACAGAGACAGAGACAGAGACAGAGACAGAGACAGAGACAGAGACAGGGGCAGAGACAGGGCCAGAGGCAGAGGCAGAGGCAGAGGCAGAGGCAGAGGCAGACGCAGAGGCAGAGACAGGGCCAGAGGCAGAGGCAGAGGCAGAGGCAGAGGCAGAGGCAGAGGCAGAGGCAGAGGCAGAGGCAGAGGCAGAGACAGAGACAGAGACAGGGACAGAGACAGAGAGAGAGACAGAGACAGAGACAGAGACAGAGACAGAGACAGAGACAGAGACAGAGGCAGAGACAGAGACAGAGACAGAGACAGAGACAGAGACAGAGACAAAGACCGAAACAGAGACAGAGGCAGAGACAGAGACAGAGACAGAGACAGAGACAGAGACAGAGACAGAGACAGAGACAGAGACAGAGACAGAGACAGAGACAGAGACAGAGACAGAGACAGAGACAGAGACAGGGGCAGAGACAGGGCCAGAGGCAGAGGCAGAGGCAGAGACAGAGACAGAGACAGATACAGAGACAATGACAGAGACAGAGACGGAGACCGGGACAGAGACGGAGGCCGAGACAGAGGCAGAGACAGAGGCAGAGACAGAGGCAGAGGCAGAGACAGAGACAGAGACAGAGACAGAGACAGAGACAGAGACAGAGACAGAGACAGAGACAGAGACAGAGACAGAGACAGAGACAGAGACAGAGACAGAGACAGAGACAGAGACAGGGGCAGAGACAGGGCCAGAGGCAGAGACAGAGACAGAGACAGAGACAGAGGCAGAGGCAGAGACGGAGACGGAGACAGAGACAGAGACCAAGACGGAGACGGAGACAGAGACGGAGTCAGAGACAGAGACAGATACAGAGACAAAGACCGAGACAGAGGCAGAGACAGAGACAGAGACAGAGACAGGGACAGGGACAGTGACAGAAACAGAGACAAAGACAGAGAAAGAGACAGAAACAGGGACGAAGACGGAGACAAAGACAGACACAGAGACAAAGACAGAGACAGAGACAGAGACAGAGACAGAGACAGAGACAGAGACAGAGACAGCGACAGAGACAGAGACGGGGGCAGAGACAGGGACAGAGACAGAGACAGAGACAGCGACAGAGACAGAGACGGGGGCAGAGACAGGGACAGAGACAGAGAGAGAGACAGAGACAGACACAGAGACAGAGACAGAGACAGAGACAGAGACAGAGACAGAGACAGAGACAGAGACAGAGACAGAGACAGAGACAGAGACAGAGAAAGAGACAGAGACAGAGACAGGGGCAGAGACAGGGCCAGAGGCAGAGACGGAGACAGAGACAGAGACAGAGACAGAGACAGAGACAGAGACAGAGACAGAGACAGAGACAGAGACAGAGACAGAGACAGAGACAGAGACAGAGACAGAGACAGAGACAGTGACAGTGACAGAGACAGAGACAGGGACAGTGTCAGAGACAGAGACAGAGACAGAGACAGAGACAGAGACAGAGACAGAGACAGGGACAGGGTCAGAGACAGAGACAGAGACAGAGACAGACACAGCGGCAAAGACAGAGACAGGGACAGCGACAGAGACAGAGACAGAGACAGAGGCAGGGGCAGAGACAGAACCCGAGACAGAGACAATGACAGAGACAGAGACGGAGACAGAGATAGAGACAGAGACAGAGACAGAATCAGAGACAGAGACAGAGACAGAGACAGCGACAGAGACAGAGACGGGGGCAGAGACAGGGACAGAGACAGAGAGAGAGACAGAGACAGACACAGAGACAGAGACAGAGACAGAGACAGAGACAGAGACAGAGACAGAGACAGAGACAGAGACAGAGACAGAGACAGAGACAGAGACAGAGACAGAGACAGAGACAGAGACAGAGACAGAGACAGAGACAGAGACAGAGACAGAGACAGAGACAGAGACAGAGACAGAGACAGAGACAGCGACAGAGACAGAGACGGGGGCAGAGACAGGGACAGAGACAGAGACAGAGACAGAGACAGAGACAGAGACAGAGACAATGACAGAGACAGAGACGGAGACAGAGATAGAGACAGAGACAGAGACAGAATCAGAGACAGAGACAGAGACAGAGACAGAGACAGAGACAGAGACAGAGACAGAGACAGAGACAGAGACAGAGACAGAGACAGAGACAGAGACAGGGACAGAGACAGGGGCAGAGACAGGGCCAGAGGCAGAGGCAGAGGCAGAGGCAGATGCAGAGGCAGAGACAGAGACAGAGACAGAGACAGAGACAGAGACAGAGACAGAGACGGAGACAGAGACAGAGACATAGACACAGACAGAGACAGAGACAGCGACAGAGACAGAGACAGAGACAGAGACAGAGACAGAGACAGAGACAGAGACAGAGACAGAGACAGAGACAGAGACAGAGACAGAGACAGAGACAGAGACAGAGACAGAGACAGAGACAGAGACAGAGACAGAGACAGAGACAGAGACAGAGACAGAGACAGAGACGGGGGCAGAGACAGGGACAGAGACAGAGACAGAGACAGAGACAGAGACAGAGACAGAGACAATGACAGAGACAGAGACAGAGACAGAGACAGAGACAGAGACAGAGACAGAGACAGAGACAGAGACAGAGACAGAGACAGAGACAGAGACAGAGACAGAGACAGAGACAGAGACAGTGACAGTGACAGAGACAGAGACAGGGACAGTGTCAGAGACAGAGACAGAGACAGAGACAGAGACAGAGACAGAGACAGGGACAGGGTCAGAGACAGAGACAGAGACAGAGACAGACACAGAGGCAAAGACAGAGACAGGGACAGCGACAGAGACAGAGACAGAGACAGAGGCAGGGGCAGAGACAGAAACCGAGACAGAGACAATGACAGAGACAGAGACGGAGACAGAGATAGAGACAGAGACAGAGACAGAATCAGAGACAGAGACAGAGACAGAGACAGCGACAGAGACAGAGACGGGGGCAGAGACAGGGACAGAGACAGAGAGAGAGACAGAGACAGACACAGAGATAGAGACAGAGACAGAGACAGAGACAGAGACAGAGACAGAGACAGAGACAGAGACAGAGACAGAGACAGAGACAGAGACAGAGACAGAGACAGAGACAGAGACAGAGACAGAGACAGAGACAGAGACAGAGACAGAGACAGAGACAGAGACAGAGACAGAGACAGAGACAGCGACAGAGACAGAGACGGGGGCAGAGACAGGGACAGAGACAGAGACAGAGACAGAGACAGAGACAGAGACAGAGACAATGACAGAGACAGAGACGGAGACAGAGATAGAGACAGAGACAGAGACAGAATCAGAGACAGAGACAGAGACAGAGACAGAGACAGAGACAGAGACAGAGACAGAGACAGAGACAGAGACAGAGACAGAGACAGAGACAGAGACAGAGACAGAGACAGGGACAGAGACAGGGGCAGAGACAGGGCCAGAGGCAGAGGCAGAGGCAGAGGCAGAGGCAGAGGCAGAGACAGAGACAGAGACAGAGACAGAGACAGAGACAGAGACAGAGACGGAGACAGAGACAGAGACAGAGACAGAGACAGAGACAGAGACAGAGACAGCGACAGAGACAGAGACAGAGACAGAGATAAAGACGGAGACAAAGACAGACACAGAGGCAGAGACAGAGGCAGAGGCAGAGACGGAGACGGAGACAGAGACAGGGACAGATATAGAGAGAGAGACAGGGACAGACACAGAGGCAGAGGCAGAGACAGAGACAGAGACAGAGACAGAGACAGAGACAGAGACAGAGACAGAGACAGAGACAGAGACAGAGACAGAGACAGAGACAGAGACAGAGACAGAGACAGAGACAGAGACAGAGACAGAGACAGAGACAGAGACAGAGACAGAGTCAGAGACAGAGACAGAGACAGAGACTGAGACAGAGACAGATACAGAGACAGAGACAGAGACAGAGACAGAGACAGAGACAGAGACAGAGACAGAGACAGAGACAGAGACAGGGGCAGAGACAGGGCCAGAGGCAGAGGCAGAGGCAGAGGCAGAGGCAGAGGCAGACGCAGAGGCAGAGACAGGGCCAGAGGCAGAGGCAGAGGCAGAGGCAGAGGCAGAGGCAGAGGCAGAGGCAGAGGCAGAGGCAGAGACAGAGACAGAGACAGGGACAGAGACAGAGAGAGAGACAGAGACAGAGACAGAGACAGAGACAGAGACAGAGACAGAGACAGAGGCAGAGACAGAGACAGAGACAGAGACAGAGACAGAGACAAAGACCGAAACAGAGACAGAGGCAGAGACAGAGACAGAGACAGAGACAGAGACAGAGACAGAGACAGAGACAGAGACAGAGACAGAGACAGAGACA
>CAMAOD020000088.1:4525000-4532500 GCA_945859595.2 Megachile willughbiella | reverse complement strand
AGAGGCAGAGACAGAGATAGAGACAGGGACAGGGACAATGACAGAAACAGAGACAAAGACAGAGACAGGGACAGAGACCGAGGCAAAGGCAGAGGCAGAGACAGGGACGGAGACAGAGACAGAGACCGAGACAGAGACGGAGACAGAGACAGAGACCGAGACGGAGACAGAGACAGGACAGAGACAAAGACGGGGACAAATACCGAGACAGAGACAGAGACAGAGACAGAGACGGAGGCAGAGGCAGAGACGGTGACGGAGACAGAGACACAGACAGAGAGAGAGACAGAGACAGAGGCAGAGGCAGAGACAGGGACAGGGACAGGGACAGGACAGGGACAGTGACAGAAACAGAGACAAACACAGAGACAGAGACAGAAACAGAGACGAAGACGGAGACAAAGACAGACACAGAGACAGAGACAGTGACAGTGGCAAAGGCAGAGGCAGAGACAGAGACGGAGACAGAGACAGAGACCGAGACGGAGACAGAGACAGAGACAGAGACAGAGACAGAGACAGAGACGGAGACAGAGACAGAGACAGAGGCAGAGACAGAGACAGGGACAGGGACAGTGACAGAAACAGAGACAAAGACAGAGACAGAGACAGAAACAGGGACGAAGACGGAGACAAAGACAGACACAGAGACAAAGACAGAGACAGAGACAGAGACAGAGACAGAGACAGAGACAGAGACAGCGACAGAGACAGAGACGGGGGCAGAGACAGAGACAGAGACAGATACAGAGACAATGACAGAGACAGAGACGGAGACCGGGACAGAGACGGAGGCCGAGACAGAGGCAGAGACAGAGGCAGAGACAGAGGCAGAGGCAGAGACAGAGACAGAGACAGAGACAGAGACAGAGACAGAGACAGAGACAGGGGCAGAGACAGGGCCAGAGGCAGAGACAGAGACAGAGACAGAGACAGAGGCAGAGGCAGAGACGGAGACGGAGACAGAGACAGAGACCAAGACGGAGACGGAGACAGAGACGGAGTCAGAGACAGAGACAGATACAGAGACAAAGACCGAGACAGAGGCAGAGACAGAGACAGAGACAGAGACAGAGACAGAGGCAGAGACAGAGACAGGGACAGGGACAGTGACAGAAACAGAGACAAAGACAGAGAAAGAGACAGAAACAGGGACGAAGACGGAGACAAAGACAGACACAGAGACAAAGACAGAGACAGAGACAGAGACAGAGACAGAGACAGAGACAGAGACAGAGACAGAGACAGAGACAGCGACAGAGACAGAGACGGGGGCAGAGACAGGGACAGAGACAGAGACAGAGACAGCGACAGAGACAGAGACGGGGGCAGAGACAGGGACAGAGACAGAGAGAGAGACAGAGACAGACACAGAGACAGAGACAGAGACAGAGACAGAGACAGAGACAGAGACAGAGACAGAGACAGAGACAGAGACAGAGAAAGAGACAGAGACAGAGACAGGGGCAGAGACAGGGCCAGAGGCAGAGGCAGAGACGGAGACAGAGACAGAGACAGAGACAGAGACAGAGACAGAGACAGAGACAGAGACAGAGACAGAGACAGAGACAGAGACAGAGACAGAGACAGAGACAGAGACAGAGACAGTGACAGTGACAGAGACAGAGACAGGGACAGTGTCAGAGACAGAGACAGAGACAGAGACAGAGACAGAGACAGAGACAGGGACAGGGTCAGAGACAGAGACAGAGACAGAGACAGACACAGAGGCAAAGACAGAGACAGGGACAGCGACAGAGACAGAGACAGAGACAGAGGCAGGGGCAGAGACAGAAACCGAGACAGAGACAATGACAGAGACAGAGACAGAGACAGAGACGGAGACAGAGACAGAGACAGAGGCAGAGACAGAGACAGGGACAGGGACAGTGACAGAAACAGAGACAAAGACAGAGACAGAGACAGAAACAGGGACGAAGACGGAGACAAAGACAGACACAGAGACAAAGACAGAGACAGAGACAGAGACAGAGACAGAGACAGAGACAGAGACAGCGACAGAGACAGAGACGGGGGCAGAGACAGAGACAGAGACAGATACAGAGACAATGACAGAGACAGAGACGGAGACCGGGACAGAGACGGAGGCCGAGACAGAGGCAGAGACAGAGGCAGAGAAAGAGGCAGAGGCAGAGACAGAGACAGAGACAGAGACAGAGACAGAGACAGAGACAGAGACAGGGGCAGAGACAGGGCCAGAGGCAGAGACAGAGACAGAGACAGAGACAGAGGCAGAGGCAGAGACGGAGACGGAGACAGAGACAGAGACCAAGACGGAGACGGAGACAGAGACGGAGTCAGAGACAGAGACAGATACAGAGACAAAGACCGAGACAGAGGCAGAGACAGAGACAGAGACAGAGACAGAGACAGAGGCAGAGACAGAGACAGGGACAGGGACAGTGACAGAAACAGAGACAAAGACAGAGAAAGAGACAGAAACAGGGACGAAGACGGAGACAAAGACAGACACAGAGACAAAGACAGAGACAGAGACAGAGACAGAGACAGAGACAGAGACAGAGACAGAGACATAGACAGCGACAGAGACAGAGACGGGGGCAGAGACAGGGACAGAGACAGAGACAGAGACAGCGACAGAGACAGAGACGGGGGCAGAGACAGGGACAGAGACAGAGAGAGAGACAGAGACAGACACAGAGACAGAGACAGAGACAGAGACAGAGACAGAGACAGAGACAGAGACAGAGACAGAGACAGAGAAAGAGACAGAGACAGAGACAGGGGCAGAGACAGGGCCAGAGGCAGAGGCAGAGACGGAGACAGAGACAGAGACAGAGACAGAGACAGAGACAGAGACAGAGACAGAGACAGAGACAGAGACAGAGACAGAGACAGAGACAGAGACAGAGACAGAGACAGAGACAGAGACAGAGACAGTGACAGTGACAGAGACAGAGACAGGGACAGTGTCAGAGACAGAGACAGAGACAGAGACAGAGACAGAGACAGAGACAGGGACAGGGTCAGAGACAGAGACAGAGACAGAGACAGACACAGAGGCAAAGACAGAGACAGGGACAGCGACAGAGACAGAGACAGAGACAGAGGCAGGGGCAGAGACAGAAACCGAGACAGAGACAATGACAGAGACAGAGACGGAGACAGAGATAGAGACAGAGACAGAGACAGAATCAGAGACAGAGACAGAGACAGAGACAGCGACAGAGACAGAGACGGGGGCAGAGACAGGGACAGAGACAGAGAGAGAGACAGAGACAGACACAGAGACAGAGACAGAGACAGAGACAGAGACAGAGACAGAGACAGAGACAGAGACAGAGACAGAGACAGAGACAGAGACAGAGACAGAGACAGAGACAGAGACAGAGACAGAGACAGAGACAGAGACAGAGACAGAGACAGAGACAGAGACAGAGACAGAGACAGCGACAGAGACAGAGACGGGGGCAGAGACAGGGACAGAGACAGAGACAGAGACAGAGACAGAGACAGAGACAGAGACAATGACAGAGACAGAGACGGAGACAGAGATAGAGACAGAGACAGAGACAGAATCAGAGACAGAGACAGAGACAGAGACAGAGACAGAGACAGAGACAGAGACAGAGACAGAGACAGAGACAGAGACAGAGACAGAGACAGAGACAGAGACAGGGACAGAGACAGGGGCAGAGACAGGGCCAGAGGCAGAGGCAGAGGCAGAGGCAGAGGCAGAGGCAGAGACAGAGACAGAGACAGAGACAGAGACAGAGACAGAGACAGAGACGGAGACAGAGACAGAGACATAGACAGAGACAGAGACAGAGACAGCGACAGAGACAGAGACAGAGACAGAGACAGAGACAGAGACAGAGACAGAGACAGAGACAGAGACAGAGACAGAGACAGAGACAGAGACAGAGACAGAGACAGAGACAGAGACAGAGACAGAGACAGAGACAGAGACGGGGGCAGAGACAGAGACAGAGACGGGGGCAGAGACAGGGACAGAGACAGAGACAGAGACAGAGACAGAGACAGAGACAGAGACAATGACAGAGACAGAGACGGAGACAGAGATAGAGACAGAGACAGAGACAGAATCAGAGACAGAGACAGAGACAGAGACAGAGACAGAGACAGAGACAGAGACAGAGACAGAGACAGAGACAGAGACAGAGACAGAGACAGAGACAGGGACAGAGACAGGGGCAGAGACAGGGCCAGAGGCAGAGGCAGAGGCAGAGGCAGAGGCAGAGGCAGAGACAGAGACAGAGACAGAGACAGAGACAGAGACAGAGACAGAGACGGAGACAGAGACAGAGACATAGACAGAGACAGAGACAGAGACAGCGACAGAGACAGAGACAGAGACAGAGACAGAGACAGAGACAGAGACAGAGACAGAGACAGAGACAGAGACAGAGACAGAGACAGAGACAGAGACAGAGACAGAGACAGAGACAGAGACAGAGACAGAGACAGAGACGGGGGCAGAGACAGGGACAGAGACAGAGACAGAGACAGAGACAGAGACAGAGACAGAGACAATGACAGAGACAGAGACGGAGACAGAGATAGAGACAGAGACAGAGACAGAATCAGAGACAGAGACAGAGACAGAGACAGAGACAGAGACAGAGACAGAGACAGAGACAGAGACAGAGACAGAGACAGAGACAGAGACAGAGACAGAGACAGAGACAGGGACAGAGACAGGGGCAGAGACAGGGCCAGAGGCAGAGGCAGAGGCAGAGGCAGAGGCAGAGGCAGAGGCAGAGGCAGAGATAGAGACAGAGACAGAGACAGAGACAGAGACAGAGACGGAGACAGAGACAGAGACATAGACAGAGACAGAGACAGAGACAGAGACAGAGACAGAGACAGAGACAGACACAGAGACAGAGACAGAGACAGAGACAGAGACAGAGACAGAGACAGAGACAGAGACAGAGGCAGAGAAAGAGACAGAGACAGAGACAGAGACAGAGACAGAGACAGAGACAGAGACAGAGACAGAGACAGAGACAGAGACAGAGACAGAGACAGAGACAGAGACAGAGACAGAGACAGAGACAGAGACAGCGACAGAGACAGAGACGGGGGCAGAGACAGGGACAGAGACAGGGACAGAGACAGAGACAGAGACAGAGACAGAGACAATGACAGAGACAGAGACGGAGACAGAGATAGAGACAGAGACAGAGACAGAAACAGAGACAGAGACAGAGACAGAGACAGAGACAGAGACAGAGACAGAGACAGAGACAGAGACAGAGACAGAGACAGAGACAGAGACAGAGACAGAGACAGAGACAGAGACAGAGACAGAGACAGAGACAGAGACAGAGACAGAGACAGAGACAGAGACAGAGACAGAAACAGAGACAAAGACGGAGACAAAGACAGACACAGAGACAGAGACAGAGACAGAGACAGAGGCAGAGACAGAGACAGAGACAGAGAGAGAGACGGAGACAAATACCGAGACAGAGACAGAGACAGAGACAGAGACAGAGACAGAGACAGAGACAGAGACAGAGACAGAGACAGAGACAGAGACAGAGACAGAGACAGAGACAGAGACAGAGACAGAGACAGGGATAGAGACAGGGACAGAGACAGAGAGAGAGACAGAGACAGAGACAGAGACAGAGACAGAGACAGAGACAGAGACAGAGGCAGGAGCAGAGGCAGGGGCAGAGGCAGAGGTTGAGACAGAGGCCAAGACCGAGACCGGACCGAGACAGAGACGGAGGCCGAGACAGAGACAGAGGCGGAGAGAGAGACGGAGACAGAGACAGCGACAGAGACAGAGACAGAGACAGAGACAGAGACAGAGACAGAGACAGAGGCAGGCGCAGAGACAGAAACCGAGACAGAGACAATGACAGAGACAGAGACGGAGGCCGAGACAGAGACGGAGGCCGAGACAGAGACCAAGACGGAGACGGAGACACAGACAGGCACGGGGTCAGAGACAGAGACAGAGACAGAGACAGAGGCAGAGGCAGAGACAGAGACGGAGACAGGGACAGAGACAGAGACAGAGACAGAGACAGAGACAGGGATAGAGACAGGGACAGAGACAGAGGGAGAGACAGAGACAGAGACAGAGACAGAGACAGAGACAGAGACAAAGACAGAGACAGAGACAGAGACAGAGACAGAGACAGAGACAGAGACAGAGACAGAGACAGAGACAGAGACAGAGACAGAGACAGAGACGGAGACAAATACCGAGACAGAGACAGAGACAGAGACAGAGACAGAGACAGAGACAGAGACAGAGACAGAGACAGAGACAGAGACAGAGACAGAGACAGAGACAGAGACAGAGACAGAGACAAAGACAGAGACAGAGACAGAAACAGAGACAAAGACGGAGACAAAGACAGACACAGAGACAGAGACAGAGACAGAGACAGAGACAGAGGCAGAGGCAGAGGCGCAGACGGAGACAGAGACAGAGACCAAGACGGAGACGCAGACAGAGACGGAGTCAGAGACAGAGACAGAGGCAGAGACAGAGACAGAGATAGGGACAGGGACAGTGACAGAAACAGAGACAAAGACAGAGACAGAGACAGAAACAGAGACAAAGACGGAGACAAAGACAGACTCAGAGACAGAGACAGAGACAGAGACAGAGACAGAGACAGAGGCAAAGGCAGAGGCAGAGACAGAGACGGAGACAGAGACAGAGACCGAGACGGAGACAGAGACAGGACAGAGACAGAGTCACAGGCAGAGACGGAGACGGAGACAGATACAGAGACCAAGACGGAGACGGAGACAGAGACGGAGTCAGAGGCAGAGACAGATACAGAGACAAAGACCGAGACAGAGGCAGAGACAGAGTCAGAGACAGAGACAGAGACAGAGGCAGAGACAGAGATAGAGACAGGGACAGGGACAATGACAGAAACAGAGACAAAGACAGAGACAGGGACAGAGACCGAGGCAAAGGCAGAGGCAGAGACAGGGACGGAGACAGAGACAGAGACCGAGACAGAGACGGAGACAGAGACAGAGACCGAGACGGAGACAGAGACAGGACAGAGACAGAGACGGGGACAAATACCGAGACAGAGACAGAGACAGAGACAGAGACGGAGGCAGAGGCAGAGACGGTGACGGAGACAGAGACACAGACAGAGAGAGAGACAGAGACAGAGGCAGAGGCAGAGACAGGGACAGGGACAGGGACAGGACAGGGACAGTGACAGAAACAGAGACAAACACAGAGACAGAGACAGAAACAGAGACGAAGACGGAGACAAAGACAGACACAGAGACAGAGACAGTGACAGTGGCAAAGGCAGAGGCAGAGACAGAGACGGAGACAGAGACAGAGACCGAGACGGAGACAGAGACAGAGACAGAGACAGAGACAGAGACAGAGACGGAGACAGAGACAGAGACAGAGGCAGAGACAGAGACAGGGACAGGGACAGTGACAGAAACAGAGACAAAGACAGAGACAGAGACAGAAACAGGGACGAAGACGGAGAC
>CAMAOD020000088.1:4520000-4522500 GCA_945859595.2 Megachile willughbiella | reverse complement strand
CGAGACGGAGACAGAGACAGGACAGAGACAGAGACGGGGACAAATACCGAGACAGAGACAGAGACAGAGACAGAGACGGAGGCAGAGGCAGAGACGGTGACGGAGACAGAGACACAGACAGAGAGAGAGACAGAGACAGAGGCAGAGGCAGAGACAGGGACAGGGACAGGGACAGGACAGGGACAGTGACAGAAACAGAGACAAACACAGAGACAGAGACAGAAACAGAGACGAAGACGGAGACAAAGACAGACACAGAGACAGAGACAGTGACAGTGGCAAAGGCAGAGGCAGAGACAGAGACGGAGACAGAGACAGAGACCGAGACGGAGACAGAGACAGAGACAGAGACAGAGACAGAGACAGAGACGGAGACAGAGACAGAGACAGAGGCAGAGACAGAGACAGGGACAGGGACAGTGACAGAAACAGAGACAAAGACAGAGACAGAGACAGAAACAGGGACGAAGACGGAGACAAAGACAGACACAGAGACAAAGACAGAGACAGAGACAGAGACAGAGACAGAGACAGAGACAGAGACAGCGACAGAGACAGAGACGGGGGCAGAGACAGGGACAGAGACAGAGACAGAGACAGCGACAGAGACAGAGACGGGGGCAGAGACAGGGACAGAGACAGAGAGAGAGACAGAGACAGACACAGAGACAGAGACAGAGACAGAGACAGAGACAGAGACAGAGACAGAGACAGAGACAGAGACAGAGACAGAGACAGAGACAGAGACAGAGACAGAGACAGAGACAGAGACAGAGACAGAGACAGAGACAGAGACAGAGACAGGGACAGAGACAGGGGCAGAGACAGGGCCAGAGGCAGAGGCAGAGGCAGAGGCAGAGGCAGAGGCAGAGGCAGAGATAGAGACAGAGACAGAGACAGAGACAGAGACAGAGACGGAGACAGAGACAGAGACATAGACAGAGACAGAGACAGAGACAGCGACAGAGACAGAGACAGAGACAGAGACAGAGACAGAGACAGAGACAGAGACAGAGACAGAGATAGAGACAGAGACAGAGACAGAGACATAGACAGAGACAGAGACAGAGACAGAGACAGAGACAGAGACAGAGACAGATACAGAGACAGAGACAGAGACAGACACAGAGACAGAGACAGAGACAGAGACAGAGACAGAGACAGAGACAGAGGCAGAGAAAGAGACAGAGACAGAGACAGAGGCAGAGACAGACACAGAGACACAGACAGAGACAGAGACAGAGACAGAGATATAGATGAGACAGAGACAGAGACAGAGACAGAGGCAGAGGCAGAGAGAGAGAGAGAGACAGAGACAGAGACAGAGACAGAGACAGAGACAGAGACAGAGACAGAGACAGAGACAGAGACAGAGACAGAGACAGAGACAGAGACGGAGACAGAGACAGAGACAGAGACAGAGACAGAGACAGAGACAGAGACAAAGACGGAGACAAAGACAGACACAGAGATAGAGACAGAGGCAGAGGCAGAGACGGAGATGGAGACAGAGACAGGGACAGAGACAGAGAGAGAGACAGGGACAGACACAGAGGCAGAGACAGAGACAGAGACAGAGACAGAGACAGAGACAGAGACAGAGACAGAGACAGAGACAGAGACAGAGACAGAGACAGAGACAGAGACAGAGACAGAGACAGAGACAGAGACAGAGACAGAGACAGAAGCAGAGACAGAGACAGGGGCAGAGACAGGGACAGAGACAGAGAGAGAGACAGAGACAGACACAGAGACAGAGACAGAGACAGAGACAGAGACAGAGACAGAGACAGAGACAGAGACAGAGACAGAGACAGAGACAGAGACAGAGACAGAGACAGAGACAGAGACAGAGACAGAGACAGAGACAGAGACAGAGACAGAGACAGAGACAGAGACAGAGACAGAGACAGAGACAGAGACAGAGACAGAGACAGAGACAGAGACAGAGACAGCGACAGAGACAGAGACGGGGGCAGAGACAGGGACAGAGACAGGGACAGAGACAGAGACAGAGACAGAGACAGAGACAATGACAGAGACAGAGACGGAGACAGAGATAGAGACAGAGACAGAGACAGAAACAGAGACAGAGACAGAGACAGAGACAGAGACAGAGACAGAGACAGAGACAGAGACAGAGACAGAGACAGAGACAGAGACAGAGACAGAGACAGAGACAGAGACAGAGACAGAGACAGAGACAGAGACAGAGACAGAGACAGAGACAGAGACAGAGACAGAGACAGAGACAGAGACAGAGACAGAGACAGAGACAGAAACAGAGACAAAGACGGAGACAAAGACAGACACAGAGACAGAGACAGAGACAGAGGCAGAGACAGAGACAGAGACAGAGAGAGAGACGGAGACAAATACCGAGACAGAGACAGAGACAGAGACAGAGACAGAGACAGAGACAGAGACAGAGACAGAGACAGAGACAGAGACAGAGACAGAGACAGAGACAGAGACAGAGACAGAGACAGAGACAGAGACA
>CAMAOD020000088.1:4485000-4505000 GCA_945859595.2 Megachile willughbiella | reverse complement strand
GACGGAGACGGTGACAGAGGCGGAGTCAGAGACAGAGACAGATACAGAGACAAAGACCGAGACAGAGGCAGAGACAGAGACAGAGACAGAGACAGAGACAGAGGCAGAGACAGAGACAGAGACAGAGACAGAGACAGAGACAGAGACAAAGACGGAGACAAAGACAGACACAGAGACAGAGACAGAGACAGAGACAGAGACAGAGACAGAGACAGAGGCAAAGGCAGAGGCAGAGGCAGAGACGGAGACGGAGACAGAGACAGAGACCAAGACGGAGACGGTGACAGAGACGGAGTCAGAGACAGAGACAGATACAATGACAAAGACCGAGACAGAGGCAGAGACAGAGACAGAGACAGAGACAGAGACAGAGACAGAGACAGAGACAGAGACAGAGGCAGAGACAGAGACAGATACAGAGACAAAGACCGAGACAGAGGCAGAGACAGAGACAGAGACAGAGACAGAGACACAGACAGAGACGGAGACAGAGACAGAGACGGAGACGGAGACAGAGACAGGGACAGAGACAGAGAGAGAGACAGGGACAGACACAGAGACAGAGACAGAGACAGAGACAGAGACACAGACAGAGACAGAGATAGAGACAGAGACAGAGACAGAAACAGAGACAGCGACAGAGACAGAGACGGGGGCAGAGACAGGGACAGAGACAGAGACAGAGACAGAGACAGAGTCAGAGACAGAGAGAGAGACAGGGACAGACACAGAGACAGAGACAGAGACAGAGACAGAGACAGAGACAGAGACAGAGACAGAGACAGAGACAGAGACAGAGGCAGAGACAGAGACAGGGACAGGGACAGTGACGGGGACAGGGACAGGGTCCGGGACAGGGTCCGCGACAGGGACTGGGCCAGAGACAGAGACAGAGGCAGAGACAGCGGCAGAGACAGAGAGTGAGACAGTGACAGAGACAGAGACAGAAACAAAGACAAAGACAGAGACAGAGACAGAAACAGAGACAAAGACAGAGACAAAGACAGACACAGAGACAGAGACAGAGACCGAGACAGAGGAAGAGGCTGAGGGAGTGACAGAGACAGAGACAGAGACAGAGACAGAGACAGAGACAGAGACAGAGACAGAGACAGAGACAGAGACAGAGACAGAGACAGAGACAGAGACAGAGACAGAGACAGAGACAGAGACAGAGACAGAGACGGAGACAGAGGCAGAGACAGAGACAGAGACAGTGACAGAGACAGAGACAGAGATAGAGACAGAGGCAGAGGCAGAGACGGAGACGGAGACAGAGACAGACACCAAGACGGAGACGGTGACAGAGACGGAGTCAGAGACAGAGACAGATACAGAGACAAAGACCGAGACAGAGGTAGAGACAGAGACAGAGACAGAGACAGAGACAGAGACAGAGGCAGAGACAGAGACAGAGACAGGGACAGGGACAGTGACAGAAACAGAGACAAAGACAGAGACAGAGACAGAAACAGAGACAAAGACGGAGACGAAGACAGACACAGAGACAGAGACAGAGACAGAGACAGAGACAGAGGCAAAGGCAGAGGCAGAGGCAGAGACGGAGACGGAGACAGAGACAGAGACCAAGACGGAGACGGTGACAGAGACGGAGTCAGAGACAGAGACAGATACAGAGACAAAGACCGAGACAGAGGCAGAGACAGAGACAGAGACAGAGACAGAGACAGAGACAGAGACAGAGACAAAGACGGAGACAAAGACAGACACAGAGACAGAGACAGAGACAGAGACAGAAACAGAGACAGAGACAGAGGCAAAGGCAGAGGCAGAGGCAGAGACGGAGACGGAGACAGAGACAGAGACCAAGACGGAGACGGTGACAGAGACGGAGTCAGAGACAGAGACAGATACAGAGACAGAGGCAGAGACAGAGACAGGGACAGGGACAGTGAAGGGGACAGGGACAGGGTCCGGGACAAGGACTGGGTCAGAGACAGAGACAGAGACAGAGACAGAGACAGAGACAGAGACAGAAACAGAGACAGAGAGAGAGACAGAGACAGAGACAGAGACAGAGACAGAGACAGAGACAGAGACAGAGACAGAGACAGAGACAGAGACAGAGACAGAGACAGAGACAGAGACAGAGACAGAGACAGAGGCAGAGGCAGAGACGGAGACGGAGACAGAGACAGAGACCAAGACCGAGACGGAGACAGAGACGGAGGCAGAGACAGAGACAGATACAGAGACAAAGACCGAGACAGAGGCAGAGACAGAGACAGAGACAGAGACAGAGACAGAGGCAGAGACAGAGACAGAGACAGGGACTGGGACAGTGACAGAAACAGAGACAGAGACAGAGGCAGAGGCAGAGGCGCAAACGGAGACAGAGACAGAGACGGAGACAGAGACGGAGGCAGAGACAGAGACAGATACAGAGACAAAGACCGAGACAGAGGCAGAGACAGAGACAGAGACAGAGACAGAGACAGAGGCAGAGACAGAGACAGAGACAGGGACTGGGACAGTGACAGAAACAGAGACAGAGACAGAGGCAGAGGCAGAGGCGCAAACGGAGACAGAGACAGAGACCAAGACGGAGACGGAGACAGAGACGGAGTCAGAGACAGAGACAGAGGCAGAGACAGAGACAGAGATAGGGACAGGGACAGTGACAGAAACAGAGACAAAGACAGAGACAGAGACAGAAACAGAGACAAAGACGGAGACAAAGACAGAATCAGAGACAGAGACAGAGACAGAGACAGAGACAGAGGCAAAGGCAGAGGCAGAGACAGAGACGGAGACAGAGACAGAGACCGAGACGGAGACAGAGACAGGACAGAGACAGAGTCAGAGGCAGAGACGGAGACGGAGACAGAGACAGAGACCAAGACGGAGACGGAGACAGAGACGGAGTCAGAGACAGAGACAGATACAGAGACAAAGACCGAGACAGAGGCAGAGACAGAGTCAGAGACAGAGACAGAGACAGAGGCAGAGACAGAGATAGAGACAGGGACAGGGACAATGACAGAAACAGAGACAAAGACAGAGACAGGGACAGAGACCGAGGCAAAGGCAGAGGCAGAGACAGGGACGGAGACAGAGACAGAGACCAAGACAGAGACGGAGACAGAGACAGAGACAGAGACCGAGACGGAGACAGAGACCGGACAGAGACAGAGACGGGGACAAATACCGAGACAGAGACAGAGACAGAGACAGAGACGGAGGCAGAGGCAGAGACGGAGACGGAGACAGAGACACAGACAGAGAGAGAGACAGAGACAGAGGCAGAGGCAGAGACAGGGACAGGGACAGGGACAGGACAGGGACAGTGACCGAAACAGAGACAAACACAGAGACAGAGACAGAAACAGAGACGAAGACGGAGACAAAGACAGACACAGAGACAGAGACAGAGACAGTGACAGTGGCAAAGGCAGAGGCAGAGACAGAGACGGAGACAGAGACAGAGACCGAGACGGAGACAGAGACAGAGACAGAGACAGAGACAGAGACGAAGACAAATACCGAGACAGAGACAGAGACAGAGACAGAGACAGAGACAGAGACAGAGACAGAGACAGAGACAGAGACAGAGACAGAGACAGAGACAGAGACAGAGACAGAGACAGAGACAGAGACAGAGACAGAGACAGGGATAGAGACAGGGACAGAGACAGAGACAGAGGCAGAGGCAGAGACGGAGACGGAGACAGAGACAGAGACCAAGACCGAGACGGAGACAGAGACGGAGGCAGAGACAGAGACAGATACAGAGACAAAGACCGAGACAGAGGCAGAGACAGAGACAGAGACAGAGACAGAGACAGAGGCAGAGACAGAGACAGAGACAGACACAGAGACAGAGACAGTGACAGTGGCAAAGGCAGAGGCAGAGACAGAGACGGAGACAGAGACAGAGACCGAGACGGAGACAGAGACAGAGACAGAGACGGAGACAAATACCGAGACAGAGACAGAGACAGAGACAGAGACAGAGACAGTGACAGAGACAGAGACAGAGACAGAGACAGAGACAGAGACAGAGACAGAGACAGAGACAGAGACAGAGACAGAGACAGAGACAGAGACAGAGACAGAGACAGAGACAGGGATAGAGACAGGGACAGAGACAGAGAGAGAGACAGAGACAGAGACAGAGACAGAGACAGAGACAGAGACAGAGACAGAGACAGGAGCAGAGACAGGGGCAGAGGCAGAGGTTGAGACAGAGGCCAAGACCGAGACCGGACCGAGACAGAGACGGAGGCCGAGACAGAGACAGAGGCGGAGAGAGAGACGGAGACAGAGACAGCGACAGAGACAGAGACAGAGACAGAGACAGAGACAGAGACAGAGACAGAAACAGAGGCAGGCGCAGAGACAGAAACCGAGACAGAGACAATGACAGAGACAGAGACGGAGGCCGAGACAGAGACGGAGGCCGAGACAGAGACGGAGGCCGATACAGAGACCAAGACGGAGACGGAGACACAGACAGGCACGGGGTCAGAGACAGAGACAGAGACAGAGACAGAGGCAGAGGCAGAGACAGAGACGGAGACAGGGACAGAGACAGAGACAGAGACAGAGACAGGGATAGAGACAGGGACAGAGACAGAGGGAGAGACAGATACAGAGACAGAGACAGAGACAGAGACAAAGACAGAGACAGAGACAGAGACAGAGACAGAGACAGAGACAGAGACAGAGACAGAGACAGAGACAGAGACAGAGACAGAGACAGAGGCAGAGGCAGAGACACAGACAGAGACAGAGACAGAGACAGAGACAGAGACAGAGACAGAGACAGAGACAGAGACAGAGACAGAGACAGAGACAGAGACAGAGACAGAGACAGAGACAGAGACAGAGACAGAGACAGAGACAGAGACAGAGACAGAGACAGAGACAGAGACAGAGACAGCGACAGAGACGGAGACAGAGACAGAGACAGAGACAGAGACAGAGACGGAGACAGAGACAGAGACCAAGACGGAGACAGAGACAGAGACGGAGACAAATACCGAGACAGAGACAGAGACAGAGACAGAGACAGAGACAGAGACAGAGACAGAGACAGAGACAGAGACAGAGACAGAGACAGAGACAGAGACAGAGACAGAGACAGAGACAGAGACAGAGACAGAGACAGAGACGGAGACAGAGACAGAGACAGAGACAGAGACAGAGACAGAGGCAGGCGCAGAGACAGAAACCGAGACAGAGACAATGACAGAGACAGAGACGGAGACAGAGACAGGGACAGGGTCAGAGACAGGGTCAGAGACAGAGACAGAGACAGAGACAGAGGCAGAGACAGAGACAGGGACAGGGACAGCGACAGAGACAACGACAGAGACAGATACAGAGCCAGAGGCAGAGAGAGCGACAGAGGCAGGGACAGAGACAGAGACAGGGGAAGAGACAGAAACCGAAACAGAGACAATGACAGAGACAGAGACGGAGACGGAGACAGAGACAGAGACAGAGGCAGAGACAGAGACAGAGACAGAGACAGAGACAGAGGCAGAGGCAGAGACAGGGGCAGAAACAGACACCGAGACAGAGACAAAGACAGAGACAGATACAGAGCCAGAGGCAGAGACAGCGACAGAGACAGAGACAGAGACAGACACAGGGGCAGAGACAGAGACAGATACAGAGACAGAGACAGAGACAGAGACAGAGCCAAAGGCAGAGGCAGAGACAGCGACGGAGACAGAGACAGAGACAGAGACAGTGACAGAGACAGAGACAGAGATAGAGACAGAGGCAGAGGCAGAGACGGAGACGGAGACAGAGACAGACACCAAGACGGAGACGGTGACAGAGACGGAGTCAGAGACAGAGACAGATACAGAGACAAAGACCGAGACAGAGGTAGAGACAGAGACAGAGACAGAGACAGAGACAGAGACAGAGGCAGAGACAGAGACAGAGACAGGGACAGGGACAGTGACAGAAACAGAGACAAAGACAGAGACAGAGACAGAAACAGAGACAAAGACGGAGACAAAGACAGACACAGAGACAGAGACAGAGACAGAGACAGAGACAGAGGCAAAGGCAGAGGCAGAGGCAGAGACGGAGACGGAGACAGAGACAGAGACCAAGACGGAGACGGTGACAGAGACGGAGTCAGAGACAGAGACAGATACAGAGACAAAGACCGAGACAGAGGCAGAGACAGAGACAGAGACAGAGACAGAGACAGAGACAGAGACAGAGACAGAGACAAAGACGGAGACAAAGACAGACACAGAGACAGAGACAGAGACAGAGACAGAAACAGAGACAGAGACAGAGGCAAAGGCAGAGGCAGAGGCAGAGACGGAGACGGAGACAGAGACAGAGACCAAGACGGAGACGGTGACAGAGACGGAGTCAGAGACAGAGACAGATACAGAGACAGAGGCAGAGACAGAGACAGGGACAGGGACAGTGAAGGGGACAGGGACAGGGTCCGGGACAAGGACTGGGTCAGAGACAGAGACAGAGACAGAGACAGAGACAGAGACAGAGACAGAAACAGAGACAGAGAGAGAGACAGAGACAGAGACAGAGACAGAGACAGAGACAGAGACAGAGACAGAGACAGAGACAGAGACAGAGACAGAGACAGAGACAGAGACAGAGACAGAGGCAGAGGCAGAGACGGAGACGGAGACAGAGACAGAGACCAAGACCGAGACGGAGACAGAGACGGAGGCAGAGACAGAGACAGATACAGAGACAAAGACCGAGACAGAGGCAGAGACAGAGACAGAGACAGAGACAGAGACAGAGGCAGAGACAGAGACAGAGACAGGGACTGGGACAGTGACAGAAACAGAGACAGAGACAGAGGCAGAGGCAGAGGCGCAAACGGAGACAGAGACAGAGACGGAGACAGAGACGGAGGCAGAGACAGAGACAGATACAGAGACAAAGACCGAGACAGAGGCAGAGACAGAGACAGAGACAGAGACAGAGACAGAGGCAGAGACAGAGACAGAGACAGGGACTGGGACAGTGACAGAAACAGAGACAGAGACAGAGGCAGAGGCAGAGGCGCAAACGGAGACAGAGACAGAGACCAAGACGGAGACGGAGACAGAGACGGAGTCAGAGACAGAGACAGAGGCAGAGACAGAGACAGAGATAGGGACAGGGACAGTGACAGAAACAGAGACAAAGACAGAAACAGAGACAGAAACAGAGACAAAGACGGAGACAAAGACAGAATCAGAGACAGAGACAGAGACAGAGACAGAGACAGAGACAGAGACAGAGACAGAGACAGAGACAGAGACAGAGACAGAGACAGAGACAGAGACAGAGACAGAGACAGAGACAGAGACAGAGACAGAGACAGAGACAGAGACAGAGACAGAGACAGAGACAGAGACAGAGACAGAGACAGAGACAGAGACAGAGACAGAGACAGAGACAGAGACAGAGACAGAGACAGCGACAGAGACAGAGACGGGGGCAGAGACAGGGACAGAGACAGAGACAGAGACAGAGACAGAGACAGAGACAGAGACAATGACAGAGACAGAGACGGAGACAGAGATAGAGATAGAGACAGAGACAGAGACAGAATCAGAGACAGAGGCAGAGACAGAGACAGAGACAGAGACAGAGACAGAGACAGAGACAGAGACAGAGACAGAGACAGAGACAGAGACAGAGACAGAGACAGAGACAGAGACAGAGACAGAGACAGAGACAGAGACAGAGACAGAGACAGAGACAGAGACAGAGACAGAGACAGAGACAGAGACAGAGACAGAGACAGAGACAGAGACAGAGACAGAGACAGAGACAGAGACAGAGACAGAGACAGAGACAGAGACAGAGACAGAGACAGAGACAGAGACACAGACAGGGACATGGTCAGAGTCAGAGACAGAGACAGAGACAGAGACAGAGACAGAGACAGAGGCAGAGGCAGAGGCAGACGCAGAGACGGAGACGGAGACAGAGACAGGGATAGAGACAGAGAGAGAGACAGGGACAGAGACAGAGACAGAGACAGAGACAGAGACAGAGACAGAGACAGAGATAGATACAGAGACAGAGACAGAGACAGAGACAGAGACAGAGACAGAGACAGAGACAGAGACAGAGACAGAGACAGAGACAGAGACAGACACAGAGACAGAGACAGAGACACAGACAGAGACAGAGACAGAGACAGAGACAGAGACAGAGACAGAGACATGGACAGGGACAGAGATAGAGACGGAGCCAGAGGCAGGGACATGGACAGAGACAGAGACAGAGACAGGGGCAGAGACAGAGCCCGAGACAGAGACAATGACAGAGACAGAGACAGAGAGAGAGATGGAGACAGAGACAGAGGCAGAGACAGAGACAGGTACAGGGACAGGGACAGGTACAGCGACAGGGACAGGGACACGGACTGGGACAGTGACGGGGTCAGGGACAGGGTCAGGGACAGAGACTGAGACAGAGACAGATACAGAGACAGAGACAGAGACAGAGACAGAGACAGAGGCAATGACAGAGACAGAGACGGAGACAGAGATAGAGACAGAGACAGAGACAGAATCAGAGACAGAGTCAGAGACAGAGACAGAGACAGAGACAGAGACAGAGGCAGAGACAGAGACAGAGACAGGGACAGGGTCAGAGACAGAGACAGAGACAGAGACAGACACAGAGGCAAAGACAGAGACAGGGACAGCGACAGAGACAGAGACAGAGACAGAGGCAGGGGCAGAGACAGAAACCGAGACAGAGACAATGACAGAGACAGAGACGGAGACAGAGATAGAGACAGAGACAGAGACAGAATCAGAGACAGAGACAGAGACAGAGACAGCGACAGAGACAGAGACGGGGGCAGAGACAGGGACAGAGACAGAGAGAGAGACAGAGACAGACACAGAGACAGAGACAGAGACAGAGACAGAGACAGAGACAGAGACAGAGACAGAGACAGAGACAGAGACAGAGACAGAGACAGAGACAGAGACAGAGACAGAGACAGAGACAGAGACAGAGACAGAGACAGCGACAGAGACAGAGACGGGGGCAGAGACAGGGACAGAGACAGAGACAGAGACAGAGACAGAGACAGAGACAGTGACAATGACAGAGACAGAGACAGAGACAGGGGCAGAGACAGGGCCAGAGGCAGAGGCAGAGGCAGAGGCAGAGGCAGAGGCAGAGGCAGAGGCAGAGGCAGAGGCAGAGGCAGAGACAGAGACAGAGACAGGGACAGAGACAGAGAGAGAGACAGAGACAGAGACAGAGACAGAGGCAGAGACAGAGACAGAGACAGAGACAGAGACAGAGACAGAGACAGAGACAAAGACCGAAACAGAGACAGAGGCAGAGACAGAGACAGAGACAGAGACAGAGACAGAGACAGAGACAGAGACAGAGACAGAGACAGAGACAGAGACAGAGACAGAGACAGAGACAGAGACAGAGACAGGGGCAGAGACAGGGCCAGAGGCAGAGGCAGAGGCAGAGACAGAGACAGAGACAGATACAGAGACAATGACAGAGACAGAGACGGAGACCGGGACAGAGACGGAGGCCGAGACAGAGGCAGAGACAGAGGCAGAGACAGAGGCAGAGGCAGAGACAGAGACAGAGACAGAGACAGAGACAGAGACAGAGACAGAGACAGAGACAGAGACAGAGACAGAGACAGAGACAGAGACAGAGACAGAGACAGAGACAGAGACAGAGACAGAGACAGAGACAGAGACAGAGACGGGGGCAGAGACAGGGACAGAGACAGAGACAGAGACAGAGACGGAGACAGAGACAGAGACAGAGACAGAGACAGAGACAGAGGCAAAGGCACAGGC
Source organism: Megachile willughbiella (assembly GCA_945859595.2). Taxonomy (NCBI): domain Eukaryota; kingdom Metazoa; phylum Arthropoda; class Insecta; order Hymenoptera; family Megachilidae; genus Megachile; species Megachile willughbiella. Next base: position 4,495,191 of record CAMAOD020000088.1, on the reverse strand, counting down.
AGAGGCAGAGACGGAGACGGAGACAGAGACAGAGACCAAGACGGAGACGGTGACAGAGACGGAGTCAGAGACAGAGGCAGATACAGAGGCAAAGACGGAGACAAAGACAGACAGAGAGACAGAGACAGAGACAGAGACAGAGACAGAGACAGAGACAGAGGCAAAGGCAGAGGCAGAGGCAGAGACGGAGACGGAGACAGAGACAGAGACCAAGACGGAGACGGTGACAGAGACGGAGTCAGAGACAGAGACAGATACAGAGACAGAGGCAGAGACAGAGACAGGGACAGGGACATTGAAGGGGACAGGGACAGGGTCCGGGACAGGGACTGGGTCAGAGACAGAGACAAAGACAGAGACAGAGACAGAGACAGAGACAGAGACAGAGACAGAGACAGAGACAGAGACAGAGAGAGAGACAGAGACAGAGACAGAGACAGAGACAGAGACAGAGACAGAGACAGAGACAGAGACAGAGACAGGGGCAGAGACAGGGCCAGAGGCAGAGGCAGAGACGGAGACAGAGACAGAGACAGAGACAGAGACAGAGACAGAGACAGCGACAGAGACAGAGACAGCGACAGAGACAGAGACGGGGGCAGAGACAGGGACAGAGACAGAGACAGAGACAGAGACGGAGACAGAGACAGAGACAGAGACAGAGACAGAGACAGAGGCAAAGGCAGAGGCAGAGGCAGAGACGGAGACGGAGACAGAGACAGAGACCAAGACGGAGACGGTGACAGAGACGGAGTCAGAGACAGAGGCAGATACAGAGGCAAAGACGGAGACAAAGACAGACAGAGAGACAGAGACAGAGACAGAGACAGAGACAGAGACAGAGACAGAGACAGAGGCAAAGGCAGAGGCAGAGGCAGAGACGGAGACGGAGACAGAGACAGAGACCAAGACGGAGACGGTGACAGAGACGGAGTCAGAGACAGAGACAGATACAGAGACAGAGGCAGAGACAGAGACAGGGACAGGGACATTGAAGGGGACAGGGACAGGGTCCGGGACAGGGACTGGGTCAGAGACAGAGACAAAGACAGAGACAGAGACAGAGACAGAGACAGAGACAGAGACAGAGACAGAGACAGAGACAGAGACAGAGACAGAGACAGAGACAGAGAGAGAGACAGAGACAGAGACAGAGACAGAGACAGAGACAGAGACAGAGACAGAGACAGAGACAGAGACAGAGACAGAGACAGAGACAGAGACAGAGACAGAGGCAGAGGCAGAGACGGAGACGGAGACAGAGACAGAGACCAAGACGGAGACGGAGACAGAGACGGAGGCAGAGACAGAGACAGATACAGAGACAAAGACCGAGACAGAGGCAGAGACAGAGACAGAGACAGAGACAGAGACAGAGGCAGAGACAGAGACAGAGACAGGGACAGGGACAGTGACAGAAACAGAGACAAAGACAGAGACAGAGACAGAAACAGAGACAAAGACGGAGACAAAGACAGACACAGAGACAGAGACAGAGACAGAGACAGAGACAGAGGCAGAGGCAGAGGCGCAGACGGAGACAGAGACAGAGACCAAGACGGAGACGCAGACAGAGACGGAGTCAGAGACAGAGACAGAGGCAGAGACAGAGACAGAGATAGGGACAGGGACTGTGACAGAAACAGAGACAAAGACAGAGACAGAGACAGAAACAGAGACAAAGACGGAGACAAAGACAGACTCAGAGACAGAGACAGAGACAGAGACAGAGACAGAGACAGAGGCAAAGGCAGAGGCAGAGACAGAGACGGAGACCGAGACGGAGACAGAGACAGAGACAGAGACAGAGACAGAGACGGAGACAAATACCGAGACAGAGACAGAGACAGAGACAGAGACAGAGACAGAGACAGAGACAGAGACAGAGACAGAGACAGAGACAGAGACAGAGACAGAGACAGAGACAGAGACAGAGACAGAGACAGAGACAGAGACAGAGACAGAGACAGAGACAGGGATAGAGACAGGGACAGAGACAGAGAGAGAGACAGAGACAGAGACAGAGACAGAGACAGAGACAGAGACAGAGGCAGGAGCAGAGGCAGGGGCAGAGGCAGAGGTTGAGACAGAGGCCAAGACCGAGACCGGACCGAGACAGAGACGGAGGCCGAGACAGAGACAGAGGCGGAGAGAGAGACGGAGACAGAGACAGCGACAGAGACAGAGACAGAGACAGAGACAGAGACAGAGACAGAGGCAGGAGCAGAGGCAGGGGCAGAGGCAGAGGTTGAGACAGAGGCCAAGACCGAGACCGGACCGAGACAGAGACGGAGGCCGAGACAGAGACAGAGGCGGAGAGAGAGACGGAGACAGAGACAGCGACAGAGACAGAGACAGAGACAGAGACAGAGACAGAGACAGAGACAGAGGCAGGCGCAGAGACAGAAACCGAGACAGAGACAATGACAGAGACAGAGACGGAGGCCGAGACAGAGACGGAGGCCGAGACAGAGACCAAGACGGAGACGGAGACACAGACAGGCACGGGGTCAGAGACAGAGACAGAGACAGAGACAGAGGCAGAGGCAGAGACAGAGACGGAGACAGGGACAGAGACAGAGACAGAGACAGAGACAGAGACAGGGATAGAGACAGGGACAGAGACAGAGGGAGAGACAGAGACAGAGACAGAGACAGAGACAGAGACAGAGACAGAGACAAAGACAGAGACAGAGACAGAGACAGAGACAGAGACAGAGACAGAGACAGAGACAGAGACAGAGACAGAGACAGAGACAGAGGCAGAGGCAGAGACACAGACAGAGACAGAGACAGAGACAGAGACAGAGACAGAGACAGAGACAGAGACAGAGACAGAGACAGAGACAGAGACAGAGACAGAGACAGAGACAGAGACAGAGACAGAGACAGAGACAGAGACAGAGACAGAGACAGAGACAGAGACAGAGACAGAGACAGCGACAGAGACGGAGACAGAGACAGAGACAGAGACAGAGACAGAGACGGAGACAGAGACAGAGACCAAGACGGAGACAGAGACAGAGACAGAGACAGAGACGGAGACAAATACCGAGACAGAGACAGAGACAGAGACAGAGACAGAGACAGAGACAGAGACAGAGACAGAGACAGAGACAGAGACAGAGACAGAGACAAAGACAGAGACAGAGACAGAAACAGAGACAAAGACGGAGACAAAGACAGACACAGAGACAGAGACAGAGACAGAGACAGAGGCAGAGGCAGAGGCGCAGACGGAGACAGAGACAGAGACCAAGACGGAGACGCAGACAGAGACGGAGTCAGAGACAGAGACAGAGGCAGAGACAGAGACAGAGATAGGGACAGGGACAGTGACAGAAACAGAGACAAAGACAGAGACAGAGACAGAAACAGAGACAAAGACGGAGACAAAGACAGACGCAGAGACAGAGACAGAGACAGAGACAGAGACAGAGACAGAGGCAAAGGCAGAGGCAGAGACAGAGACGGAGACAGAGACAGAGACCGAGACGGAGACAGAGACAGGACAGAGACAGAGTCACAGGCAGAGACGGAGACGGAGACAGAGACAGAGACCAAGACGGAGACGGAGACAGAGACGGAGTCAGAGACAGAGACAGATACAGAGACAAAGACCGAGACAGAGGCAGAGACAGAGTCAGAGACAGAGACAGAGACAGAGGCAGAGACAGAGATAGAGACAGGGACAGGGACAATGACAGAAACAGAGACAAAGACAGAGACAGGGACAGAGACCGAGGCAAAGGCAGAGGCAGAGACAGGGACGGAGACAGAGACAGAGACCGAGACAGAGACGGAGACAGAGACAGAGACCGAGACGGAGACAGAGACAGGACAGAGACAGAGACGGGGACAAATACCGAGACAGAGACAGAGACAGAGACAGAGACGGAGGCAGAGGCAGAGACGGAGACGGAGACAGAGACACAGACAGAGAGAGAGACAGAGACAGAGGCAGAGGCAGAGACAGGGACAGGGACAGGGACAGGACAGGGACAGTGACAGAAACAGAGACAAACACAGAGACAGAGACAGAAACAGAGACGAAGACGGAGACAAAGACAGACACAGAGACAGAGACAGTGACAGTGGCAAAGGCAGAGGCAGAGACAGAGACGGAGACAGAGACAGAGACCGAGACGGAGACAGAGACAGAGACAGAGACAGAGACAGAGACGGAGACAAATACCGAGACAGAGACAGAGACAGAGACAGAGACAGAGACAGAGACAGTGACAGAGACAGAGACAGAGACAGAGACAGAGACAGAGACAGAGACAGAGACAGAGACAGAGACAGAGACAGAGACAGAGACAGGGATAGAGACAGGGACAGAGACAGAGAGAGAGACAGAGACAGAGACAGAGACAGAGACAGAGACAGAGACAGAGACAGAGACAGGAGCAGAGACAGGGGCAGAGGCAGAGGTTGAGACAGAGGCCAAGACCGAGACCGGACCGAGACAGAGACGGAGGCCGAGACAGAGACGGAGGCCGAGACAGAGACCAAGACGGAGACGGAGACACAGACAGGCACGGGGTCAGAGACAGAGACAGAGACAGAGACAGAGGCAGAGGCAGAGACAGAGACGGAGACAGGGACAGAGACAGAGACAGAGACAGAGACAGGGATAGAGACAGGGACAGAGACAGAGGGAGAGACAGAGACAGAGACAGAGACAGAGACAGAGACAGCGACAGAGACGGAGACAGAGACAGAGACAGAGACAGAGACAGAGACGGAGACACAGACAGAGACCAAGACGGAGACAGAGACAGAGACAGAGGCAGAGGCAGAGACACAGACAGAGACAGAGACAGAGACAGAGACAGAGACAGAGACAGAGACAGAGACAGAGACAGAGACAGAGACAGAGACAGAGACAGAGACAGAGACAGAGACAGAGACAGAGACAGAGACAGAGACAGAGACAGAGACAGAGACAGCGACAGAGACGGAGACAGAGACAGAGACAGAGACAGAGACAGAGACGGAGACAGAGACAGAGACCAAGACGGAGACAGAGACAGAGACAGAGACAGAGACGGAGACAAATACCGAGACAGAGACAGAGACAGAGACAGAGACAGAGACAGAGACAGAGACAGAGACAGAGACAGAGACAGAGACAGAGACAAAGACAGAGACAGAGACAGAAACAGAGACAAAGACGGAGACAAAGACAGACACAGAGACAGAGACAGAGACAGAGACAGAGGCAGAGGCAGAGGCGCAGACGGAGACAGAGACAGAGACCAAGACGGAGACGCAGACAGAGACGGAGTCAGAGACAGAGACAGAGGCAGAGACAGAGACAGAGATAGGGACAGGGACAGTGACAGAAACAGAGACAAAGACAGAGACAGAGACAGAAACAGAGACAAAGACGGAGACAAAGACAGACGCAGAGACAGAGACAGAGACAGAGACAGAGACAGAGACAGAGGCAAAGGCAGAGGCAGAGACAGAGACGGAGACAGAGACAGAGACCGAGACGGAGACAGAGACAGGACAGAGACAGAGTCACAGGCAGAGACGGAGACGGAGACAGAGACAGAGACCAAGACGGAGACGGAGACAGAGACGGAGTCAGAGACAGAGACAGATACAGAGACAAAGACCGAGACAGAGGCAGAGACAGAGTCAGAGACAGAGACAGAGACAGAGGCAGAGACAGAGATAGAGACAGGGACAGGGACAATGACAGAAACAGAGACAAAGACAGAGACAGGGACAGAGACCGAGGCAAAGGCAGAGGCAGAGACAGGGACGGAGACAGAGACAGAGACCGAGACAGAGACGGAGACAGAGACAGAGACCGAGACGGAGACAGAGACAGGACAGAGACAGAGACGGGGACAGAGACAGAGACAGAGACAGAGACAGAGGCAGGCGCAGAGACAGAAACCGAGACAGAGACAATGACAGAGACAGAGACGGAGGCCGAGACAGAGACGGAGGCCGAGACAGAGACCAAGACGGAGACGGAGACACAGACAGGCACGGGGTCAGAGACAGAGACAGAGACAGAGACAGAGGCAGAGGCAGAGACAGAGACGGAGACAGGGACAGAGACAGAGACAGAGACAGAGACAGAGACAGGGATAGAGACAGGGACAGAGACAGAGGGAGAGACAGAGACAGAGACAGAGACAGAGACAGAGACAGAGACAGAGACAAAGACAGAGACAGAGACAGAGACAGAGACAGAGACAGAGACAGAGACAGAGACAGAGACAGAGACAGAGACAGAGACAGAGGCAGAGGCAGAGACACAGACAGAGACAGAGACAGAGACAGAGACAGAGACAGAGACAGAGACAGAGACAGAGACAGAGACAGAGACAGAGACAGAGACAGAGACAGAGACAGAGACAGAGACAGAGACAGAGACAGAGACAGAGACAGAGACAGAGACAGAGACAGAGACAGAGACAGCGACAGAGACGGAGACAGAGACAGAGACAGAGACAGAGACAGAGACGGAGACAGAGACAGAGACCAAGACGGAGACAGAGACAGAGACAGAGACAGAGACGGAGACAAATACCGAGACAGAGACAGAGACAGAGACAGAGACAGAGACAGAGACAGAGACAGAGACAGAGACAGAGACAGAGACAGAGACAGAGACAAAGACAGAGACAGAGACAGAAACAGAGACAAAGACGGAGACAAAGACAGACACAGAGACAGAGACAGAGACAGAGACAGAGGCAGAGGCAGAGGCGCAGACGGAGACAGAGACAGAGACCAAGACGGAGACGCAGACAGAGACGGAGTCAGAGACAGAGACAGAGGCAGAGACAGAGACAGAGATAGGGACAGGGACAGTGACAGAAACAGAGACAAAGACAGAGACAGAGACAGAAACAGAGACAAAGACGGAGACAAAGACAGACGCAGAGACAGAGACAGAGACAGAGACAGAGACAGAGACAGAGGCAAAGGCAGAGGCAGAGACAGAGACGGAGACAGAGACAGAGACCGAGACGGAGACAGAGACAGGACAGAGACAGAGTCACAGGCAGAGACGGAGACGGAGACAGAGACAGAGACCAAGACGGAGACGGAGACAGAGACGGAGTCAGAGACAGAGACAGATACAGAGACAAAGACCGAGACAGAGGCAGAGACAGAGTCAGAGACAGAGACAGAGACAGAGGCAGAGACAGAGATAGAGACAGGGACAGGGACAATGACAGAAACAGAGACAAAGACAGAGACAGGGACAGAGACCGAGGCAAAGGCAGAGGCAGAGACAGGGACGGAGACAGAGACAGAGACCGAGACAGAGACGGAGACAGAGACAGAGACCGAGACGGAGACAGAGACAGGACAGAGACAGAGACGGGGACAAATACCGAGACAGAGACAGAGACAGAGACAGAGACGGAGGCAGAGGCAGAGACGGAGACGGAGACAGAGACACAGACAGAGAGAGAGACAGAGACAGAGGCAGAGGCAGAGACAGGGACAGGGACAGGGACAGGACAGGGACAGTGACAGAAACAGAGACAAACACAGAGACAGAGACAGAAACAGAGACGAAGACGGAGACAAAGACAGACACAGAGACAGAGACAGTGACAGTGGCAAAGGCAGAGGCAGAGACAGAGACGGAGACAGAGACAGAGACCGAGACGGAGACAGAGACAGAGACAGAGACAGAGACAGAGACGGAGACAAATACCGAGACAGAGACAGAGACAGAGACAGAGACAGAGACAGAGACAGTGACAGAGACAGAGACAGAGACAGAGACAGAGACAGAGACAGAGACAGAGACAGAGACAGAGACAGAGACAGAGACAGAGACAGGGATAGAGACAGGGACAGAGACAGAGAGAGAGACAGAGACAGAGACAGAGACAGAGACAGAGACAGAGACAGAGACAGAGACAGGAGCAGAGACAGGGGCAGAGGCAGAGGTTGAGACAGAGGCCAAGACCGAGACCGGACCGAGACAGAGACGGAGGCCGAGACAGAGACGGAGGCCGAGACAGAGACCAAGACGGAGACGGAGACACAGACAGGCACGGGGTCAGAGACAGAGACAGAGACAGAGACAGAGGCAGAGGCAGAGACAGAGACGGAGACAGGGACAGAGACAGAGACAGAGACAGAGACAGGGATAGAGACAGGGACAGAGACAGAGGGAGAGACAGAGACAGAGACAGAGACAGAGACAGAGACAGCGACAGAGACGGAGACAGAGACAGAGACAGAGACAGAGACAGAGACGGAGACACAGACAGAGACCAAGACGGAGACAGAGACAGAGACAGAGGCAGAGGCAGAGACACAGACAGAGACAGAGACAGAGACAGAGACAGAGACAGAGACAGAGACAGAGACAGAGACAGAGACAGAGACAGAGACAGAGACAGAGACAGAGACAGAGACAGAGACAGAGACAGAGACAGAGACAGAGACAGAGACAGAGACAGCGACAGAGACGGAGACAGAGACAGAGACAGAGACAGAGACAGAGACGGAGACAGAGACAGAGACCAAGACGGAGACAGAGACAGAGACAGAGACAGAGACGGAGACAAATACCGAGACAGAGACAGAGACAGAGACAGAGACAGAGACAGAGACAGAGACAGAGACAGAGACAGAGACAGAGACAGAGACAAAGACAGAGACAGAGACAGAAACAGAGACAAAGACGGAGACAAAGACAGACACAGAGACAGAGACAGAGACAGAGACAGAGGCAGAGGCAGAGGCGCAGACGGAGACAGAGACAGAGACCAAGACGGAGACGCAGACAGAGACGGAGTCAGAGACAGAGACAGAGGCAGAGACAGAGACAGAGATAGGGACAGGGACAGTGACAGAAACAGAGACAAAGACAGAGACAGAGACAGAAACAGAGACAAAGACGGAGACAAAGACAGACGCAGAGACAGAGACAGAGACAGAGACAGAGACAGAGACAGAGGCAAAGGCAGAGGCAGAGACAGAGACGGAGACAGAGACAGAGACCGAGACGGAGACAGAGACAGGACAGAGACAGAGTCACAGGCAGAGACGGAGACGGAGACAGAGACAGAGACCAAGACGGAGACGGAGACAGAGACGGAGTCAGAGACAGAGACAGATACAGAGACAAAGACCGAGACAGAGGCAGAGACAGAGTCAGAGACAGAGACAGAGACAGAGGCAGAGACAGAGATAGAGACAGGGACAGGGACAATGACAGAAACAGAGACAAAGACAGAGACAGGGACAGAGACCGAGGCAAAGGCAGAGGCAGAGACAGGGACGGAGACAGAGACAGAGACCGAGACAGAGACGGAGACAGAGACAGAGACCGAGACGGAGACAGAGACAGGACAGAGACAGAGACGGGGACAAATACCGAGACAGAGACAGAGACAGAGACAGAGACGGAGGCAGAGGCAGAGACGGAGACGGAGACAGAGACACAGACAGAGAGAGAGACAGAGACAGAGGCAGAGGCAGAGACAGGGACAGGGACAGGGACAGGACAGGGACAGTGACAGAAACAGAGACAAACACAGAGACAGAGACAGAAACAGAGACGAAGACGGAGACAAAGACAGACACAGAGACAGAGACAGTGACAGTGGCAAAGGCAGAGGCAGAGACAGAGACGGAGACAGAGACAGAGACCGAGACGGAGACAGAGACAGAGACAGAGACAGAGACAGAGACGGAGACAAATACCGAGACAGAGACAGAGACAGAGACAGAGACAGAGACAGAGACAGTGACAGAGACAGAGACAGAGACAGAGACAGAGACAGAGACAGAGACAGAGACAGAGACAGAGACAGAGACAGAGACAGAGACAGGGATAGAGACAGGGACAGAGACAGAGAGAGAGACAGAGACAGAGACAGAGACAGAGACAGAGACAGAGACAGAGACAGAGACAGGAGCAGAGACAGGGGCAGAGGCAGAGGTTGAGACAGAGGCCAAGACCGAGACCGGACCGAGACAGAGACGGAGGCCGAGACAGAGACGGAGGCCGAGACAGAGACCAAGACGGAGACGGAGACACAGACAGGCACGGGGTCAGAGACAGAGACAGAGACAGAGACAGAGGCAGAGGCAGAGACAGAGACGGAGACAGGGACAGAGACAGAGACAGAGACAGAGACAGGGATAGAGACAGGGACAGAGACAGAGGGAGAGACAGAGACAGAGACA
>CAMAOD020000088.1:4472500-4482500 GCA_945859595.2 Megachile willughbiella | reverse complement strand
GGCAGAGACAGAGACAGAGACAGAGACAGAGACAGAGACAGAGACAGAGACGGAGACAGAGACAGAGACAGAGACAGAGACAGAGACAGAGGCAGGCGCAGAGACAGAAACCGAGACAGAGACAATGACAGAGACAGAGACGGAGACAGAGACAGGGACAGGGTCAGAGACAGAGACAGAGACAGAGACAGAGGCAGAGACAGAGACAGGGACAGGGACAGCGACAGAGACAACGACAGAGACAGATACAGAGCCAGAGGCAGAGACAGCGACAGAGGCAGGGACAGAGACAGAGACAGGGGAAGAGACAGAAACCGAGACAGAGACAATGACAGAGACAGAGACGGAGACGGAGACAGAGACAGAGACAGAGGCAGAGACAGAGACAGAGACAAAGACAGAGGCAGAGGCAGAGACAGGGGCAGAAACAGACACCGAGACAGAGACAAAGACAGAGACAGATACAGAGCCAGAGGCAGAGACAGCGACAGAGACAGAGACAGAGACAGACACAGGGGCAGAGACAGAGACAGAGGCAGAGACAGAGACAGATACAGAGACAGAGACAGAGAGAGAGACAGAGACAGAGACAGAGACAGAGACAGAGACAGAGACAGAGACAGAGACAGAGGCAGAGGCAGAGACGGAGACGGAGACAGAGACAGAGACCAAGACGGAGACGGAGACAGAGACGGAGGCAGAGACAGAGACAGATACAGAGACAAAGACCGAGACAGAGGCAGAGACAGAGACAGAGACAGAGACAGAGACACAGACAGAGACAGAGACAGAGACAGAGACGGAGACGGAGACAGAGACAGGGACAGAGACAGAGAGAGAGACAGGGACAGACACAGAGACAGAGACAGAGACAGAGACACAGACAGAGACAGAGATAGAGACAGAGACAGAGACAGAAACAGAGACAGCGACAGAGACAGAGACGGGGGCAGAGACAGGGACAGAGACAGAGACAGAGACAGAGACAGAGACAGAGACAGAGACAGAGAGAGAGACAGGGACAGACACAGAGACAGAGACAGAGACAGGGACAGGGGCAAAGACAGGGCCAGAGGCAGAGGCAGAGGCAGAGGCAGAGACAGAGACAGAGACAGAGACAGAGACAGAGACAGAGACAGAGACAGAGACAGAGACAGAGACAGAGACAGAGACAGAGGCAGAGGCAGAGACGGAGACGGAGACAGAGACAGAGACCAAGACGGAGACGGAGACAGAGACGGAGGCAGAGACAGAGACAGATACAGAGACAAAGACCGAGACAGAGGCAGAGACAGAGACAGAGACAGAGACAGAGACACAGACAGAGACAGAGACAGAGACAGAGGCAGAGACAGAGACAGGAACAGGGACAGAGGCAGAGACAGAGACAGGGACAAGGACAGTGACGGGACAGGGACTGGGCCAGAGACAGAGACAGAGGCAGAGACAGAGGCAGAGACAGAGAGTGAGACAGTGACAGAAACAGAGACAGAAACAGAGACAAAGACAGAGACAGAGACAGAAACAGAGACAAAGACGGAGACAAAGACAGACACAGAGACAGAGACAGAGACCGAGACAGAGGAAGAGGCTGAGGGAGTGACAGAGACAGAGACAGAGACAGAGACAGAGACAGAGACAGAGACAGAGACAGAGACAGAGACAGAGACAGAGACAGAGACAGAGACAGAGACAGAGACAGAGACAGAGACAGAGACAGAGACAGAGACAGAGACAGAGGCAGAGACAGAGACAGAGGCAGAGACAGAGACAGGGACAGGGACAGTGACGGGGACAGGGACAGGGTCCGGGACAGGGTCCGGGACAGGGTCCGCGACAGGGACTGGGCCAGAGACAGAGACAGAGGCAGAGACAGCGGCAGAGACAGAGAGTGAGACAGTGACAGAGACAGAGACAGAAACAAAGACAAAGACAGAGACAGAGACAGAAACAGAGACAAAGACAGAGACAAAGACAGACACAGAGACAGAGACAGAGACCGAGACAGAGGAAGAGGCTGAGGGAGTGACAGAGACAGAGGCAGAGACAGAGACAGAGGCAGAGACAGAGACAGGGACAGGGACAGTGACGGGGACAGGGACAGGGTCCGGGACAGGGTCCGGGACAGGGTCCGCGACAGGGACTGGGCCAGAGACAGAGACAGAGGCAGAGACAGCGGCAGAGACAGAGAGTGAGACAGTGACAGAGACAGAGACAGAGACAGAGACAGAGACAGAGACAGAGACGGAGACAGAGGCAGAGACAGAGACAGAGACAGTGACAGAGACAGAGACAGAGATAGAGACAGAGGCAGAGGCAGAGACGGAGACGGAGACAGAGACAGACACCAAGACGGAGACGGTGACAGAGACGGAGTCAGAGACAGAGACAGATACAGAGACAAAGACCGAGACAGAGGTAGAGACAGAGACAGAGACAGAGACAGAGACAGAGACAGAGGCAGAGACAGAGACAGAGACAGGGACAGGGACAGTGACAGAAACAGAGACAAAGACAGAGACAGAGACAGAAACAGAGACAAAGACGGAGACAAAGACAGACACAGAGACAGAGACAGAGACAGAGACAGAGACAGAGGCAAAGGCAGAGGCAGAGGCAGAGACGGAGACGGAGACAGAGACAGAGACCAAGACGGAGACGGTGACAGAGACGGAGTCAGAGACAGAGACAGATACAGAGACAAAGACCGAGACAGAGGCAGAGACAGAGACAGAGACAGAGACAGAGACAGAGACAGAGACAGAGACAGAGACAAAGACGGAGACAAAGACAGACACAGAGACAGAGACAGAGACAGAGACAGAAACAGAGACAGAGACAGAGGCAAAGGCAGAGGCAGAGGCAGAGACGGAGACGGAGACAGAGACAGAGACCAAGACGGAGACGGTGACAGAGACGGAGTCAGAGACAGAGACAGATACAGAGACAGAGGCAGAGACAGAGACAGGGACAGGGACAGTGAAGGGGACAGGGACAGGGTCCGGGACAAGGACTGGGTCAGAGACAGAGACAGAGACAGAGACAGAGACAGAGACAGAGACAGAGACAGAAACAGAGACAGAGAGAGAGACAGAGACAGAGACAGAGACAGAGACAGAGACAGAGACAGAGACAGAGACAGAGGCAAAGGCAGAGGCAGAGGCAGAGACGGAGACGGAGACAGAGACAGAGACCAAGACGGAGACGGTGACAGAGACGGAGTCAGAGACAGAGACAGATACAGAGACAAAGACCGAGACAGAGGCAGAGACAGAGACAGAGACAGAGACAGAGACAGAGAAAGAGACAGAGACAGAGACAAAGACGGAGACAAAGACAGACACAGAGACAGAGACAGAGGCAGAGACAGAGACAGAGACAGGGACTGGGACAGTGACAGAAACAGAGACAGAGACAGAGGCAGAGGCAGAGGCGCAAACGGAGACAGAGACAGAGACCAAGACGGAGACGGAGACAGAGACGGAGTCAGAGACAGAGACAGAGGCAGAGACAGAGACAGAGATAGGGACAGGGACAGTGACAGAAACAGAGACAAAGACAGAGACAGAGACAGAAACAGAGACAAAGACAGAGACAGAGACAGAGACAGAGGCAAAGGCAGAGGCAGAGACAGAGACGGAGACAGAGACAGAGACCGAGACGGAGACAGAGACAGGACAGAGACAGAGTCAGAGGCAGAGACGGAGACGGAGACAGAGACAGAGACCAAGACGGAGACGGAGACAGAGACGGAGTCAGAGACAGAGACAGATACAGAGACAAAGACCGAGACAGAGGCAGAGACAGAGTCAGAGACAGAGACAGAGACAGAGGCAGAGACAGAGATAGAGACAGGGACAGGGACAATGACAGAAACAGAGACAAAGACAGAGACAGGGACAGAGACCGAGGCAAAGGCAGAGGCAGAGACAGGGACGGAGACAGAGACAGAGACCGAGACAGAGACGGAGACAGAGACAGAGACCGAGACGGAGACAGAGACAGGACAGAGACAGAGACGGGGACAAATACCGAGACAGAGACAGAGACAGAGACAGAGACGGAGGCAGAGGCAGAGACGGAGACGAAGACAGAGACACAGACAGAGAGAGAGACAGAGACAGAGGCAGAGGCAGAGACAGGGACAGGGACAGGGACAGGACAGGGACAGTGACAGAAACAGAGACAAACACAGAGACAGAGACAGAAACAGAGACGAAGACGGAGACAAAGACAGACACAGAGACAGAGACAGAGACAGTGGCAAAGGCAGAGGCAGAGACAGAGACGGAGACAGAGACAGAGACCGAGACGGAGACAGAGACAGAGACAGAGACAGAGACAGAGACGAAGACAAATACCGAGACAGAGACAGAGACAGAGACAGAGACAGAGACAGAGACAGAGACAGAGACAGAGACAGAGACAGAGACAGAGACAGAGACAGAGACAGAGACACAGACAGGGACAGAGATAGAGACAGAGACAGAGACAGAGACAGAGACAGCGACAGAGACAGAGACAGAGACAGAGACAGAGACAGAGACAGAGACAGAGACAGAGACAGAGACAGAGACAGAGAGAGAGACAGGGACAGACACAGAGACAGAGACAGAGACAGGGACAGGGGCAAAGACAGGGCCAGAGGCAGAGGCAGAGGCAGAGGCAGAGACAGAGACAGAGACAGAGACAGAGACAGAGACAGAGACAGAGACAGAGACAGAGACAGAGACAGAGACAGAGACAGAGACAGAGACAGAGACAGAGACAGAGACAGAGGCAGAGACAGAGACAGGAACAGGGACAGAGGCAGAGACAGAGACAGGGACAGGGACAGTGACGGGACAGGGACTGGGCCAGAGACAGAGACAGAGGCAGAGACAGAGGCAGAGACAGAGAGTGAGACAGTGACAGAGACAGAGACAGAAACAGAGACAAAGACAGAGACAGAGACAGAAACAGAGACAAAGACAGAGACAAAGACAGACACAGAGACAGAGACAGAGACCGAGACAGAGGAAGAGACTGAGGGAGTAACAGAGATAGAGACAGAGACAGAGACAGAGACAGAGACAGAGACAGAGACAGAGACAGAGACAGAGACAGAGACAGAGACAGAGACAGAGACAGAGACAGAGACAGAGACAGAGACAGAGACAGAGACAGAGGCAGAGACAGAGACAGGAACAGGGACAGAGGCAGAGACAGAGACAGGGACAGGGACAGTGACGGGGACAGGGACAGGGTCCGGGACAGGGTCCGGGACAGGGACTGGGCCAGAGACAGAGACAGAGGCAGAGACAGAGGCAGAGACAGAGAGTGAGACAGTGACAGAGACAGAGACAGAAACAAAGACAAAGACAGAGACAGAGACAGAAACAGAGACAAAGACAGAGACAAAGACAGACACAGAGACAGAGACAGAGGCCGAGACAGAGGAAGAGGCTGAGGGAGTGACAGAGACAGAGACAGAGACAGAGACAGAGACAGAGACAGAGACAGAGACAGAGACAGAGACAGAGACAGAGACAGAGACAGAGACAGAGACAGAGACAGAGACAGAGACAGAGACAGAGACAGAGACAGAGACAGAGACAGAGACAGAGACAGAGACAGAGACAGAGACAGAGACAGAGACAGAGACAGAGACACAGACAGGGACAGAGATAGAGACAGAGACAGAGACAGAGACAGAGACAGCGACAGAGACAGAGACAGAGACAGAGACAGAGACAGAGACAGAGACAGAGACAGAGACAGAGACAGAGACAGAGACAGAGAGAGAGACAGGGACAGACACAGAGACAGAGACAGAGACAGGGACAGGGGCAAAGACAGGGCCAGAGGCAGAGGCAGAGGCAGAGGCAGAGACAGAGACAGAGACAGAGACAGAGACAGAGACAGAGACAGAGACAGAGACAGAGACAGAGACAGAGACAGAGACAGAGACAGAGACAGAGACAGAGACAGAGGCAGAGACAGAGACAGGAACAGGGACAGAGGCAGAGACAGAGACAGGGACAGGGACAGTGACGGGACAGGGACTGGGCCAGAGACAGAGGCAGAGGCAGAGACAGAGGCAGAGACAGAGAGTGAGACAGTGACAGAGACAGAGACAGAAACAGAGACAAAGACAGAGACAGAGACAGAAACAGAGACAAAGACAGAGACAAAGACAGACACAGAGACAGAGACAGAGACCGAGACAGAGGAAGAGGCTGAGGGAGTAACAGAGACAGAGACAGAGACAGAGACAGAGACAGAGACAGAGACAGAGACAGAGACAGAGACAGAGACAGAGACAGAGACAGAGACAGAGACAGAGACAGAGACAGAGACAGAGACAGAGACAGAGACAGAGACAGAGACAGAGACAGAGGCAGAGACAGAGACAGGAACAGGGACAGAGGCAGAGACAGAGACAGGGACAGGGACAGTGACGGGGACAGGGACAGGGTCCGGGACAGGGTCCGGGACAGGGACTGGGCCAGAGACAGAGACAGAGGCAGAGACAGAGGCAGAGACAGAGAGTGAGACAGTGACAGAGACAGAGACAGAAACAAAGACAAAGACAGAGACAGAGACAGAAACAGAGACAAAGACAGAGACAAAGACAGACACAGAGACAGAGACAGAGGCCGAGACAGAGGAAGAGGCTGAGGGAGTGACAGAGACAGAGACAGAGACAGAGACAGAGACAGAGACAGAGACAGAGACAGAGACAGAGACAGAGACAGAGACAGAGACAGAGACAGAGACAGAGACAGAGACAGAGACAGAGACAGAGACAGAGACAGAGACAGAGATAGAGACAGAGGCAGAGGCAGAGACGGAGACGGAGACAGAGACAGACACCAAGACGGAGACGGTGACAGAGACGGAGTCAGAGACAGAGACAGATACAGAGACAAAGACCGAGACAGAGGTAGAGACAGAGACAGAGACAGAGACAGAGACAGAGGCAGAGACAGAGACAGAGACAGGGACAGGGACAGTGACAGAAACAGAGACAAAGACAGAGACAGAGACAGAAACAGAGACAAAGACGGAGACAAAGACAGACACAGAGACAGAGACAGAGACAGAGACAGAGACAGAGACAGAGGCAAAGGCAGAGGCAGAGGCAGAGACGGAGACGGAGACAGAGACAGAGACCAAGACGGAGACGGTGACAGAGACGGAGTCAGAGACAGAGACAGATACAGAGACAAAGACCGAGACAGAGGCAGAGACAGAGACAGAGACAGAGACAGAGACAGAGAAAGAGACAGAGACAGAGACAAAGACGGAGACAAAGGCAGACACAGAGACAGAGACAGAGACAGAGACAGAGACAGAGACAGAGACAGAGGCAAAGGCAGAGGCAGAGGCAGAGACGGAGACGGAGACAGAGACAGAGACCAAGACGGAGACGGTGACAGAGACGGAGTCAGAGACAGAGACAGATACAGAGACAGAGGCAGAGACAGAGACAGGGACAGGGACAGTGAAGGGGACAGGGACAGGGTCCGGGACAAGGACTGGGTCAGAGACAGAGACAGAGACAGAGACAGAGACAGAGACAGAGACAGAGACAGAGACAGAGACAGAGGCAGAGACAGAGACAGGGACAGGGACAGCGACAGAGACAACGACAGAGACAGATACAGAGACAAAGACCGAGACAGAGGAAGAGACAGAGACAGAGACAGAGACAGAGACAGAGGCAGAGACAGAGACAGAGACAGGGACAGGGACAGTGACAGAAACAGAGACAAAGGCAGAGACAGAAACAGAGACAAAGACGGAGACAAAGACAGACACAGAGACAGAGACAGAGACAGAGACAGAGGCAAAGGCAGAGACAGAGGCAGAGGCAGAGACGGAGACGGAGACAGAGACAGAGACCAAGACGGAGACGGTGACAGAGACGGGGTCAGAGACAGAGACAGATACAGAGACAAAGACCGAGACAGAGGCAGAGACAGAGACAGAGACAGAGACAGAGACAGAGACAGAGGCAGAGACAGAGACAGAGACAGGGACAGGGACAGTGACAGAAACAGAGACAAAGACAGAGACAGAGACAGAAACAGAGGCGGAGACAGAGACAGGAACAGGGACAGAGGCAGAGACAGAGACAGGGACAGGGACAGTGACGGGACAGGGACTGGGCCAGAGACAGAGACAGAGGCAGAGACAGAGGCAGAGACAGAGAGTGAGACAGTGACAGAGACAGAGACAGAAACAGAGACAAAGACAGAGACAGAGACAGAAACAGAGACAAAGACAGAGACAAAGACAGACACAGAGACAGAGACAGAGACCGAGACAGAGGAAGAGACTGAGGGAGTAACAGAGACAGAGACAGAGACAGAGACAGAGACAGAGACAGAGACAGAGACAGAGACAGAGACAGAGACAGAGACAGAGACAGAGACAGAGACAGAGACAGAGACAGAGACAGAGACAGAGACAGAGACAGAGACAGAGACAGAGACAGAGGCAGAGACAGAGACAGGAACAGGGACAGAGGCAGAGACAGAGACAGGGACAGGGACAGTGACGGGGACAGGGACAGGGTCCGGGACAGGGTCCGGGACAGGGACTGGGCCAGAGACAGAGACAGAGGCAGAGACAGAGGCAGAGACAGAGAGTGAGACAGTGACAGAGACAGAGACAGAAACAAAGACAAAGACAGAGACAGAGACAGAAACAGAGACAAAGACAGAGACAAAGACAGACACAGAGACAGAGACAGAGGCCGAGACAGAGGAAGAGGCTGAGGGAGTGACAGAGACAGAGACAGAGACAGAGACAGAGACAGAGACAGAGACAGAGACAGAGACAGAGACAGAGACAGAGACAGAGACAGAGACAGAGACAGAGACAGAGACAGAGACAGAGACAGAGACAGAGACAGAGACAGAGACAGAGACAGAGACAGAGACAGAGACAGAGACAGAGACAGAGACAGAGACAGAGACACAGACAGGGACAGAGATAGAGACAGAGACAGAGACAGAGACAGAGACAGCGACAGAGACAGAGACAGAGACAGAGACAGAGACAGAGACAGAGACAGAGACAGAGACAGAGACAGAGACAGAGAGAGAGACAGGGACAGACACAGAGACAGAGACAGAGACAGGGACAGGGGCAAAGACAGGGCCAGAGGCAGAGGCAGAGGCAGAGGCAGAGACAGAGACAGAGACAGAGACAGAGACAGAGACAGAGACAGAGACAGAGACAGAGACAGAGACAGAGACAGAGACAGAGACAGAGACAGAGACAGGGACAGAGGCAGAGACAGAGACAGGAACAGGGACAGAGGCAGAGACAGAGACAGGGACAGGGACAGTGACGGGACAGGGACTGGGCCAGAGACAGAGACAGAGGCAGAGACAGAGGCAGAGACAGAGAGTGAGACAGTGACAGAGACAGAGACAGAAACAAAGACAAAGACAGAGACAGAGACAGAAACAGAGACAAAGACAGAGACAAAGACAGACACAGAGACAGAGACAGAGGCCGAGACAGAGGAAGAGGCTGAGGGAGTGACAGAGACAGAGACAGAGACAGAGACAGAGACAGAGACAGAGACAGAGACAGAGACAGAGACAGAGACAGAGACAGAGACAGAGACAGAGACAGAGACAGAGACAGAGACAGAGACAGAGACAGAGACAGAGACAGAGACAGAGACAGAGACAGAGACAGAGACAGAGACAGAGACAGAGACAGAGACAGAGACAGAGACAGAGACAGAGACAGAGACAGAGACAGAGACGGAGACAGAGGCAGAGACAGAGACAGAGACAGTGACAGAGACAGAGACAGAGATAGAGACAGAGGCAGAGGCAGAGACGGAGACGGAGACAGAGACAGACACCAAGACGGAGACGGTGACAGAGACGGAGTCAGAGACAGAGACAGATACAGAGACAAAGACCGAGACAGAGGTAGAGACAGAGACAGAGACAGAGACAGAGACAGAGGCAGAGACAGAGACAGAGACAGG
>CAMAOD020000088.1:4355000-4460000 GCA_945859595.2 Megachile willughbiella | reverse complement strand
CCGAGGCAAAGGCAGAGGCAGAGACGGAGACGGAGACAGAGACAGAGACCGAGACAGAGACAGAGACAGAGACAGAGACAGAGACAGAGACAGAGACAGAGACCGAGACGGAGACAGAGACAGGACAGAGACAGAGACGGAGACAAATACCGAGACAGAGACAGAGACAGAGACAGAGACAGAGACAGAGACAGAGACAGAGACAGAGACAGAGACAGAGACAGAGACAGAGACAGAGACAGAGACAGAGACAGAGTCAGAGACAGAGGCAGAGACAGAGACAGACACAGGGACAGGGACAATGACAGAAACAGAGACAAAGACAGAGACAGAGACAGAAACACAGACAAAGACGGAGACAAAGACAGACACAGAGACAGAGACAGAGACAGAGGCAAAGGCAGAGGCAGAGACAGCGACGGAGACAGAGACAGAGACCGAGACGGAGACAGAGACAGGACAGAGACAGAGACGGAGACAAATACCGAGACAGAGACAGAGACAGAGACAGAGACAGAGACAGAGACAGAGACAGAGACAGAGACAGAGACAGAGACAGAGACGGAGGCAGAGGCAGAGACGGAGACGGAGACAGAGACACAGACAGAGAGAGAGACAGAGACAGAGGCAGAGGCAGAGACGGGGACAGGGACAGGGACAGGACAGGGACAAGGACAGCAAGAGGGACAGGGACAGGGAGCGGGTCAGAGACGGAGACAGAGCCAGAGGCAGAGACAGAGACAGGGACAGAGACAGAGACAGAGACAGAGACTGAGTCAGAGACAGAGACAGAGAGAGGGACAGAGACAGAGACAGAGACGGAGGCAGAGGCAGAGACGGAGACGGAGACAGAGACACAGACAGAGAGAGAGACAGAGACAGAGGCAGAGGCAGAGACAGGGACAGGGACAGGGACAGGACAGGGACAAGGACAGGGACAAGGACAGCGAGAGGGACAGGGTCAGGGTGCGGGTCAGAGACAGAGACAGAGGCAGAGGCAGAGGCAGATGCAGGGACAGAGACAGGGCCAAAGGCAGAGGCAGAGACAGAGACAGGAGCAGAGACAGGGGCAGAGGCAGAGGTTGAGACAGAGACAGAGACCAAGACCGAGACCGGACCGAGACCGAGACCGAGACAGAGACGGAGGCCGAGACAGAGACAGAGACAGAGACAGAGACAGAGACAGAGACAGAGACAGAGACAGAGACAGAGACAGAGACAGAGACAGAGACAGAGACAGAGACAGAGACAGAGACAGAGACAGAGACAGCGACAGAGACAGGGCCAAAGGCAGAGGCAGAGACAGAGACAGGAGCAGAGACAGGGGCAGAGGCAGAGGTTGAGACAGAGACAGAGACCAAGACCGAGACCGGACCGAGACAGAGACGGAGGCCGAGACAGAGACAGAGGCAGAGACAGAGACAGAGACAGAGACAGCGACAGAGACAGAGACAGAGACAGAGACAGAGACAGAGACAGAGACAGAGGCAGAGGCAGAGACGGAGACGGAGACAGAGACAGAGACCAAGGCGGAGACGGAAACAGAGACGGAGGCAGAGACAGAGACAGATACAGAGACAAAGACCGAGACAGAGGCAGAGACAGAGACAGAGACAGAGACAGAGACAGAGGCAGAGACAGAGACAGAGACAGGGACAGGGACAGTGACAGAAACAGAGACAAAGACAGAGACAGAGACAGAAACGGAGACAAAGACGGAGACAAAGACAGACACAGAGCCAGAGACAGAGACAGAGACAGAGACAGAGACAGAGACAAAGGCAGAGGCAGAGACAGAGAAGGAGACGGAGACAGAGACAGAGACAGAGACAGAGACAGAGACAGAGACTGAGACAGAGACAGAGACAGAGACAGAGACAGAGACAGAGACAGAGACAGAGACAGAGGCAGAGGCAGATACGGAGACGGAGACAGAGACAGAGACCAAGACGGAGACGGAAACAGAGACGGAGGCAGAGACAGAGACAGATACAGAGACAAAGACCGAGACAGAGGCAGAGACAGAGACAGAGACAGAGACAGAGACAGAGACAGAGGCAGAGACAGAGACAGAGACAGGGACAGGGACAGTGACAGAGACAGAGACAGAAACAGAGACAAAGACAGAGACAGAGACAGAAACAGAGACGAAGACGGAGACAAAGACAGACACAGAGACAGAGACAGAGACAGAGACAGAGGGAAAGGCAGAGGCAGAGACGGAGACGGAGACAGAGACGGAGACCGAGACGGAGACAGAGACAGAGACAGAGACAGAGACAGAGACGGAGACAAATACCGAGACAGAGACAGAGACAGAGACAGAGACAGAGACAGAGACAGAGACAGAGACAAAGGCAGAGGCAGAGACAGAGAAGGAGACGGAGACAGAGACAGAGACAGAGACAGAGACAGAGGCAGAGACAGAGACAGAGACAGAGACAGAGACAGAGACAGAGACAGAGACAGAGACAGAGGCAGAGACAGAGACAGGAACAGGGACAGAGGCAGAGACAGAGACAGGGACAGGGACAGAGACAGAGACAGAGACAGAGGGAAAGGCAGAGGCAGAGACGGAGACGGAGACAGAGACGGAGACCGAGACGGAGACAGAGACAGAGACAGAGACAGAGACAGAGACAGAAACAGAGACGAAGACGGAGACAAAGACAGACACAGAGACAGAGACAGAGACAGAGACAGAGGGAAAGGCAGAGGCAGAGACGGAGACGGAGACAGAGACAGAGACAGAGACAGAGGCAGAGACAGAGACAGAGACAGAGACAGAGGCGGATGCAGAAATTTAGACAGAGACAGAGGCAGAGACCAAGACCGAGACCGAGACAGAGACAGGTACAGGGACAGGGACAGGTACAGCGACAGGGACAGGGACACGGACTGGGATAGGGACGGTGTCAGGGACAGGGTCAGAGACAGAGACAGAGACAGAGACAGAGACAGAGACAGAGACAGAGACAGAGACAGAGACAGAGACAGAGACAGAGACAGAGACAGAGACAGAGACAGAGACAGAGACAGAGACAGAGACAGAGACAGAGACCAAGACGGAGACGGTGACAGAGACGGAGTCAGAGACAGAGACAGATACAGAGACAAAGACCGAGACAGAGGCAGAGACAGAGATAGAGACAGAGACAGGGACAGGGACAAACACAGAGACAGAGACAGAAACAGAGACGAAGACGGAGACAAAGACAGACACAGAGACAGAGACAGAGACAGAGACAGAGGGAAAGGCAGAGGCAGAGACGGAGACGGAGACAGAGACGGAGACCGAGACGGAGACAGAGACAGAGACAGAGACAGAGACAGAGACGGAGACAAATACCGAGACAGAGACAGAGACAGAGACAGAGACAGAGACAGAGACAGAGACAGAGACAGAGACAGAGACAGAGACAGAGACAGAGACAGAGACAGAGACAGAGACAGAGGCAGAGGCAGAGACGGAGACGGAGACAGAGACAGAGACCAAGGCGGAGACGGAAACAGAGACGGAGGCAGAGACAGAGACAGATACAGAGACAAAGACCGAGACAGAGGCAGAGACAGAGACAGAGACAGAGACAGAGACAGAGGCAGAGACAGAGACAGAGACAGGGACAGGGACAGTGACAGAAACAGAGACAAAGACAGAGACAGAGACAGAAACGGAGACAAAGACGGAGACAAAGACAGACACAGAGCCAGAGACAGAGACAGAGACAGAGACAGAGACAGAGACAAAGGCAGAGGCAGAGACAGAGAAGGAGACGGAGACAGAGACAGAGACAGAGCCAGAGACAGAGGCAGAGACAGAGACAGAGACAGAGACAGAGACAGAGACAGAGACAGAGACAGAGGCAGAGACAGAGACAGGAACAGGGACAGAGGCAGAGACAGAGACAGGGACAGGGACAGAGACAGAGACAGAGGCAGAGACAGAGACAGGAACAGGGACAGAGGCAGAGACAGAGACAGGGACAGGGACAGTGACGGGACAGGGACTGGGCCAGAGACAGAGACAGAGGCAGAGACAGAGGCAGAAACAGAGACAGAGACAGAGACAGAGACAGGGCCAAAGGCAGAGGCAGAGACAGAGACAGAGACAGAGACAGAGACAGAGACAGAGACAGAGACAGAGACAGAGACAGAGACAGAGACAGAGACAGAGACAGAGACAGAGACAGAGACAGAGACAGAGACAGAGACAGAGACAGAGACAGAGACAGAGACAGAGGCAGAGACAGAGACAGGAACAGGGACAGAGGCAGAGACAGAGACAGGGACAGGGACAGTGACGGGACAGGGACTGGGCCAGAGACAGAGACAGAGGCAGAGACAGAGGCAGAAACAGAGAGTGAGACAGTGACAGAGACAGAGACAGAAACAGAGACAAAGACAGAGACAGAGACAGAAACAGAGACAAAGACAGAGACAAAGACAGACACAGAGACAGAGACAGAGACCGAGACAGAGGAAGAGGCAGAGGGAGTGACAGAGACAGAGACAGAGACAGAGACAGAGACAGAGACAGAGACAGAGACAGAGACAGAGACAGAGACAGAGACAGAGACAGAGACAGAGACAGAGGCAGAGACAGAGGCAGGAACAGGGACAGAGGCAGAGACAGAGACAGGGACAGCGACAGAGACGGAGACAGAGACAGAGACAGGGACAGGGTCAGAGACAGAGACAGAGACAGAGACAGAGGCAGAGGCAGAGACAGGGGCAGAAACAGAAACCGAGACAGAGACAAAGACAGAGACAGATACAGAGCCAGAGGCAGAGACAGCGACAGAGACAGAGACAGAGACAGACACAGGGGCAGAGACAGAGACAGAGGCAGAGACAGAGACAGATACAGAGACAGAGACAGAGACAGAGGCAAAGACAGAGGCAGAGACAGCGACGGAGACAGAGACAGAGACAGAGACAGAGACAGACACAGAGACAGAGACAGAGACAGAGACAGAGGCAAAGACAGAGGCAGAGACAGCGACGGAGACAGAGACAGAGACAGAGACAGAGACAGAGACAGAGACAGAGACAGAGACAGAGACAGAGACAGAGATAGAGACAGAGGCAGAGGCAGAGACGGAGACGGAGACAGAGACAGAGACCAAGACGGAGACGGTGACAGAGACGGAGTCAGAGACAGAGACAGATACAGAGACAAAGACCGAGACAGAGGCAGAGACAGAGACAGAGACAGAGACAGAGACAGAGACAGAGACAGAGACAGAGACAGAGACAGAGATAGAGACAGAGGCAGAGACAGGGACAGGGACAGTGACAGAAACAGAGACAAAGGCAGAGACAGAAACAGAGACAAAGACGGAGACAAAGACAGACACAGAGACAGAGACAGAGACAGAGACAGAGGCAAAGGCAGAGGCAGAGGCAGAGACGGAGACGGAGACAGAGACAGAGACCAAGACGGAGACGGTGACAGAGACGGAGTCAGAGACAGAGACAGATACAGAGACAAAGACCGAGACCGGACCGAGACAGAGACGGAGGCCGAGACAGAGACAGAGGCAGAGACGGAGACAGAGACAGAGACAGAGACAAAGACAGAGACAGAGACAGAGACAGAGACAGAGACAGAGACAGAGATAGAGACAGAGGCAGAGGCAGAGACGGAGACGGAGACAGAGACAGAGACCAAGACGGAGACGGTGACAGAGACGGAGTCAGAGACAGAGACAGATACAGAGACAAAGACCGAGACAGAGGTAAAGACAGAGACAGAGACAGAGACAGAGACAGAGACAGAGACAGAGACAGAGACAGAGACAGAGACAGAGACAGAGACAGAGACAGAGACAGAGACAGAGACAGAGACAGAGACAAAGACAGAGACAGAGACAGAGACAGAGACAGAGACAGAGACAGAGACAGAGACAGAGATAGAGACAGAGGCAGAGGCAGAGACGGAGACGGAGACAGAGACAGAGACCAAGACGGAGACGGTGACAGAGACGGAGTCAGAGACAGAGACAGATACAGAGACAAAGACCGAGACAGAGGTAAAGACAGAGACAGAGACAGAGACAGAGACAGAGACAGAGACAGAGGCAGAGACAGAGACAGAGACGGAGACAGAGACAGAGGCAGAGACAGAGACAGAGACAGGGACAGGGACAGGGACAGTGACAGAAACAGAGACAAAGACAGAGACAGAGACAGAAACAGAGACAAAGACGGAGACAAAGACAGACACAGAGACAGAGACAGAGACAGAGACAGAGACAGAGACAGAGACAGAGACAGCGACCGAGGCAAAGGCAGAGGCAGAGACGGAGACGGAGACAGAGACAGAGACCGAGACAGAGACAGAGACAGAGACAGAGACAGAGACAGAGACAGAGACAGAGACCGAGACGGAGACAGAGACAGGACAGAGACAGAGACGGAGACAAATACCGAGACAGAGACAGAGACAGAGACAGAGACAGAGACAGAGACAGAGACAGAGACAGAGACAGAGACAGAGACAGAGACAGAGACAGAGACAGAGACAGAGACAGAGACAGAGACAGAGACAGAGACAGAGACAGAGACAGAGTCAGAGACAGAGGCAGAGACAGAGACAGACACAGGGACAGGGACAATGACAGAAACAGAGACAAAGACAGAGACAGAGACAGAAACACAGACAAAGACGGAGACAAAGACAGACACAGAGACAGAGACAGAGACAGAGGCAAAGGCAGAGGCAGAGACAGCGACGGAGACAGAGACAGAGACCGAGACGGAGACAGAGACAGGACAGAGACAGAGACGGAGACAAATACCGAGACAGAGACAGAGACAGAGACAGAGACAGAGACAGAGACAGAGACAGAGACAGAGACAGAGACAGAGACGGAGGCAGAGGCAGAGACGGAGACGGAGACAGAGACACAGACAGAGAGAGAGACAGAGACAGAGGCAGAGGCAGAGACGGGGACAGGGACAGGGACAGGACAGGGACAAGGACAGCAAGAGGGACAGGGACAGGGAGCGGGTCAGAGACGGAGACAGAGCCAGAGGCAGAGACAGAGACAGGGACAGAGACAGAGACAGAGACAGAGACAGAGACTGAGTCAGAGACAGAGACAGAGAGAGGGACAGAGACAGAGACAGAGACGGAGGCAGAGGCAGAGACGGAGACGGAGACAGAGACACAGACAGAGAGAGAGACAGAGACAGAGGCAGAGGCAGAGACAGGGACAGGGACAGGGACAGGACAGGGACAAGGACAGGGACAAGGACAGCAAGAGGGACAGGGTCAGGGTGCGGGTCAGAGACAGAGACAGAGGCAGAGGCAGAGGCAGATGCAGGGACAGAGACAGGGCCAAAGGCAGAGGCAGAGACAGAGACAGGAGCAGAGACAGGGGCAGAGGCAGAGGTTGAGACAGAGACAGAGACCAAGACCGAGACCGGACCGAGACCGAGACCGAGACAGAGACGGAGGCCGAGACAGAGACAGAGACAGAGACAGAGACAGAGACAGAGACAGAGACAGAGACAGAGACAGAGACAGAGACAGAGACAGAGACAGAGACAGAGACAGAGACAGAGACAGAGACAGAGACAGAGACAGAGACAGGGCCAAAGGCAGAGGCAGAGACAGAGACAGGAGCAGAGACAGGGGCAGAGGCAGAGGTTGAGACAGAGACAGAGACCAAGACCGAGACCGGACCGAGACAGAGACGGAGGCCGAGACAGAGACAGAGGCAGAGACAGAGACAGAGACAGAGACAGCGACAGAGACAGAGACAGAGACAGAGACAGAGACAGAGACAGAGGCAGAGGCAGAGACAGAGACAGAGACAGAGACAGAGACAGAGACAGAGACAGAGACAGAGACAGAGACAGAGACAGAGACAGAGACAGAGAGAGAGACAGAGATAGAGACAGAGGCAGAGGCAGAGACGGAGACGGAGACAGAGACCAAGACGGAGACGGTGACAGAGACGGAGTCAGAGACAGAGACAGATACAGAGACAAAGACCGAGACAGAGGCAGAGACAGAGATAGAGACAGAGACAGGGACAGGGACAAACACAGAGACAGAGACAGAAACAGAGACGAAGACGGAGACAAAGACAGACACAGAGACAGAGACAGAGACAGAGACAGAGGGAAAGGCAGAGGCAGAGACGGAGACGGAGACAGAGACGGAGACCGAGACGGAGACAGAGACAGAGACAGAGACAGAGACAGAGACGGAGACAAATACCGAGACAGAGACAGAGACAGAGACAGAGACAGAGACAGAGACAGAGACAGAGACAGAGACAGAGACAGAGACAGAGACAGAGACAGAGACAGAGACAGAGACAGAGGCAGAGGCAGAGACGGAGACGGAGACAGAGACAGAGACCAAGGCGGAGACGGAAACAGAGACGGAGGCAGAGACAGAGACAGATACAGAGACAAAGACCGAGACAGAGGCAGAGACAGAGACAGAGACAGAGACAGAGACAGAGGCAGAGACAGAGACAGAGACAGGGACAGGGACAGTGACAGAAACAGAGAAAAAGACAGAGACAGAGACAGAAACGGAGACAAAGACGGAGACAAAGACAGACACAGAGCCAGAGACAGAGACAGAGACAGAGACAGAGACAGAGACAAAGGCAGAGGCAGAGACAGAGAAGGAGACGGAGACAGAGACAGAGACAGAGACAGAGACAGAGACAGAGACTGAGACAGAGACAGAGACAGAGACAGAGACAGAGACAGAGACAGAGACAGAGGCAGAGGCAGAGACGGAGACGGAGACAGAGACAGAGACCAAGACGGAGACGGAAACAGAGACGGAGGCAGAGACAGAGACAGATACAGAGACAAAGACCGAGACAGAGGCAGAGACAGAGACAGAGACAGAGACAGAGACAGAGACAGAGGCAGAGACAGAGACAGAGACAGGGACAGGGACAGTGACAGAGACAGAGACAGAAACAGAGACAAAGACAGAGACAGAGACAGAAACAGAGACAAAGACAGAGACAAAGACAGACACAGAGACAGAGACAGAGACCGAGACAGAGGAAGAGGCAGAGGGAGTGACAGAGACAGAGACAGAGACAGAGACAGAGACAGAGACAGAGACAGAGACAGAGACAGAGACAGAGACAGAGACAGAGACAGAGACAGAGACAGAGGCAGAGACAGAGACAGGAACAGGGACAGAGGCAGAGACAGAGACAGGGACAGCGACAGAGACGGAGATAGAGACAGAGACAGGGACAGGGTCAGAGACAGAGACAGAGACAGAGACAGAGGCAGAGGCAGAGACAGGGGCAGAAACAGAAACCGAGACAGAGACAAAGACAGAGACAGATACAGAGCCAGAGGCAGAGACAGCGACAGAGACAGAGACAGAGACAGACACAGGGGCAGAGACAGAGACAGAGGCAGAGACAGAGACAGATACAGAGACAGAGACAGAGACAGAGGCAAAGACAGAGGCAGAGACAGCGACGGAGACAGAGACAGAGACAGAGACAGAGACAGACACAGAGACAGAGACAGAGACAGAGACAGAGGCAAAGACAGAGGCAGAGACAGCGACGGAGACAGAGACAGAGACAGAGACAGAGACAGAGACAGAGACAGAGACAGAGACAGAGACAGAGACAGAGACAGAGACAGAGATAGAGACAGAGGCAGAGGCAGAGACGGAGACGGAGACAGAGACAGAGACCAAGACGGAGACGGTGACAGAGACGGAGTCAGAGACAGAGACAGATACAGAGACAAAGACCGAGACAGAGGCAGAGACAGAGACAGAGACAGAGACAGAGACAGAGACAGAGACAGAGACAGAGATAGAGACAGAGGCAGAGACAGGGACAGGGACAGTGACAGAAACAGAGACAAAGGCAGAGACAGAAACAGAGACAAAGACGGAGACAAAGACAGACACAGAGACAGAGACAGAGACAGAGACAGAGGCAAAGGCAGAGGCAGAGGCAGAGACGGAGACGGAGACAGAGACAGAGACCAAGACGGAGACGGTGACAGAGACGGAGTCAGAGACAGATACAGATACAGAGACAAAGACCGAGACCGGACCGAGACAGAGACGGAGGCCGAGACAGAGACAGAGGCAGAGACGGAGACAGAGACAGAGACAGAGACAAAGACAGAGACAGAGACAGAGACAGAGACAGAGACAGAGACAGAGACAGAGATAGAGACAGAGGCAGAGGCAGAGACGGAGACGGAGACAGAGACAGAGACCAAGACGGAGACGGTGACAGAGACGGAGTCAGAGACAGAGACAGATACAGAGACAAAGACCGAGACAGAGGTAAAGACAGAGACAGAGACAGAGACAGAGACAGAGACAGAGACAGAGACAGAGACAGAGACAGAGACAGAGACAGAGACAGAGACAGAGACAGAGACAGAGACAGAGACAGAGACAAAGACAGAGACAGAGACAGAGACAGAGACAGAGACAGAGACAGAGACAGAGATAGAGACAGAGGCAGAGGCAGAGACGGAGACGGAGACAGAGACAGAGACCAAGACGGAGACGGTGACAGAGACGGAGTCAGAGACAGAGACAGATACAGAGACAAAGACCGAGACAGAGGTAAAGACAGAGACAGAGACAGAGACAGAGACAGAGACAGAGACAGAGGCAGACACAGAGACAGAGACGGAGACAGAGACAGAGACAGAGACCGAGACAGAGACAGAGACAGAGACAGAGACAGAGACAGAGACCGAGACGGAGACAGAGACAGGACAGAGACAGAGACGGAGACAAATACCGAGACAGAGACAGAGACAGAGACAGAGACAGAGACAGAGACAGAGACAGAGACAGAGACAGAGACAGAGACAGAGACAGAGACAGAGACAGAGACAGAGTCAGAGACAGAGGCAGAGACAGAGACAGACACAGGGACAGGGACAATGACAGAAACAGAGACAAAGACAGAGACAGAGACAGAAACACAGACAAAGACGGAGACAAAGACAGACACAGAGACAGAGACAGAGACAGAGGCAAAGGCAGAGGCAGAGACAGCGACGGAGACAGAGACAGAGACCGAGACGGAGACAGAGACAGGACAGAGACAGAGACGGAGACAAATACCGAGACAGAGACAGAGACAGAGACAGAGACAGAGACAGATACAGAGACAGAGACAGAGACAGAGACAGAGACAGAGACAGAGACGGAGGCAGAGGCAGAGACGGAGACGGAGACAGAGACACAGACAGAGAGAGAGACAGAGACAGAGGCAGAGGCAGAGACGGGGACAGGGACAGGGACAGGACAGGGACAAGGACAGCAAGAGGGACAGGGACAGGGAGCGGGTCAGAGACGGAGACAGAGGCAGAGGCAGAGACAGAGACAGGGACAGAGACAGAGACAGAGACAGAGACAGAGTCAGAGACAGAGACAGAGAGAGGGACAGAGACAGAGACAGCGACGGAGGCAGAGGCAGAGACGGAGACGGAGACAGAGGCACAGACAGAGAGAGAGACAGAGACAGAGGCAGAGGCAGAGACAGGGACAGGGACAGGGACAGGACAGGGACAAGGACAGGGACAAGGACAGCAAGAGGGACAGGGTCAGGGTGCGGGTCAGAGACAGAGACAGAGGCAGAGGCAGAGGCAGATGCAGGGACAGAGACAGGGCCAAAGGCAGAGGCAGAGACAGAGACAGGAGCAGAGACAGGGGCAGAGGCAGAGGTTGAGACAGAGACAGAGACCAAGACCGAGACCGGACCGAGACCGAGACCGAGACAGAGACGGAGGCCGAGACAGAGACAGAGACAGAGACAGAGACAGAGACAGAGACAGAGACAGAGACAGAGACAGAGACAGAGACAGAGACAGAGACAGAGACAGAGACAGAGACAGAGACAGAGACAGAGACAGAGACAGAGACAGAGACAGAGACAGAGACAGAGACAGAGACAGAGACAGAGACAGAGACAGAGACAGAGACAGAGACAGAGACAGAGACAGGGCCAAATGCAGAGGCAGAGACAGAGACAGGAGCAGAGACAGGGGCAGAGGCAGAGGTTGAGACAGAGACAGAGACCAAGACCGAGACCGGACCGAGACAGAGACGGAGGCCGAGACAGAGACAGACGCAGAGACAGAGACAGAGACAGAGACAGCGACAGAGACAGAGACAGAGACAGAGACAGAGACAGAGACAGAGACAGAGGCAGAGGCAGAGACAGAGACAGAGACAGAGACAGAGACAGAGACAGAGACAGAGACAGAGACAGAGACAGAGACAGAGACAGAGACAGAGACAGAGATAGAGACAGAGGCAGAGGCAGAGACGGAGACGGAGACAGAGACCAAGACGGAGACGGTGACAGAGACGGAGTCAGAGACAGAGACAGATACAGAGACAAAGACCGAGACAGAGGCAGAGACAGAGATAGAGACAGAGACAGGGACAGGGACAAACACAGAGACAGAGACAGAAACAGAGACGAAGACGGAGACAAAGACAGACACAGAGACAGAGACAGAGACAGAGACAGAGGGAAAGGCAGAGGCAGAGACGGAGACGGAGACAGAGACCAAGACGGAGACGGTGACAGAGACGGAGTCAGAGACAGAGACAGATACAGAGACAAAGACCGAGACAGAGGCAGAGACAGAGATAGAGACAGAGACAGGGACAGGGACAAACACAGAGACAGAGACAGAGACAGAGACAGAGACAGAGACAGAGACAGAGACAGAGACAGAGACAGAGACAGAGACAGAGACAGAGACAGCGACGGAGACAGAGACAGAGACAGAGACAGAGACAGACACAGAGACAGAGACAGAGACAGAGACAGAGGCAAAGACAGAGGCAGAGACAGCGACGGAGACAGAGACAGAGACAGAGACAGAGACAGAGACAGAGACAGAGACAGAGACAGAGACAGAGACAGAGACAGAGATAGAGACAGAGGCAGAGGCAGAGACGGAGACGGAGACAGAGACAGAGACCAAGACGGAGACGGTGACAGAGACGGAGTCAGAGACAGAGACAGATACAGAGACAAAGACCGAGACAGAGGCAGAGACAGAGACAGAGACAGAGACAGAGACAGAGACAGAGACAGAGACAGAGATAGAGACAGAGGCAGAGACAGGGACAGGGACAGTGACAGAAACAGAGACAAAGGCAGAGACAGAAACAGAGACAAAGACGGAGACAAAGACAGACACAGAGACAGAGACAGAGACAGAGACAGAGGCAAAGGCAGAGGCAGAGGCAGAGACGGAGACGGAGACAGAGACAGAGACCAAGACGGAGACGGTGACAGAGACGGAGTCAGAGACAGAGACAGATACAGAGACAAAGACCGAGACCGGACCGAGACAGAGACGGAGGCCGAGACAGAGACAGAGGCAGAGACGGAGACAGAGACAGAGACAGAGACAAAGACAGAGACAGAGACAGAGACAGAGACAGAGACAGAGACAGAGACAGAGATAGAGACAGAGGCAGAGGCAGAGACGGAGACGGAGACAGAGACAGAGACCAAGACGGAGACGGTGACAGAGACGGAGTCAGAGACAGAGACAGATACAGAGACAAAGACCGAGACAGAGGTAAAGACAGAGACAGAGACAGAGACAGAGACAGAGACAGAGACAGAGACAGAGACAGAGACAGAGACAGAGACAGAGACAGAGACAGAGACAGAGACAGAGACAGAGACAGAGACAAAGACAGAGACAGAGACAGAGACAGAGACAGAGACAGAGACAGAGACAGAGACAGAGATAGAGACAGAGGCAGAGGCAGAGACGGAGACGGAGACAGAGACAGAGACCAAGACGGAGACGGTGACAGAGACGGAGTCAGAGACAGAGACAGATACAGAGACAAAGACCGAGACAGAGGTAAAGACAGAGACAGAGACAGAGACAGAGACAGAGACAGAGACAGAGGCAGAGACAGAGACAGAGACGGAGACAGAGACAGAGGCAGAGACAGAGACAGAGACAGGGACAGGGACAGGGACAGTGACAGAAACAGAGACAAAGACAGAGACAGAGACAGAAACAGAGACAAAGACGGAGACAAAGACAGACACAGAGACAGAGACAGAGACAGAGACAGAGACAGAGACAGAGACAGAGACAGCGACCGAGGCAAAGGCAGAGGCAGAGACGGAGACGGAGACAGAGACAGAGACCGAGACAGAGACAGAGACAGAGACAGAGACAGAGACAGAGACAGAGACAGAGACAGAGACCGAGACGGAGACAGAGACAGGACAGAGACAGAGACGGAGACAAATACCGAGACAGAGACAGAGACAGAGACAGAGACAGAGACAGAGACAGAGACAGAGACAGAGACAGAGACAGAGACAGAGACAGAGACAGAGACAGAGACAGAGACAGAGACAGAGACAGAGACAGAGACAGAGTCAGAGACAGAGGCAGAGACAGAGACCGACACAGGGACAGGGACAATGACAGAAACAGAGACAAAGACAGAGACAGAGACAGAAACACAGACAAAGACGGAGACAAAGACAGACACAGAGACAGAGACAGAGACAGAGGCAAAGGCAGAGGCAGAGACAGCGACGGAGACAGAGACAGAGACCGAGACGGAGACAGAGACAGGACAGAGACAGAGACGGAGACAAATACCGAGACAGAGACAGAGACAGAGACAGAGACAGAGACAGAGACAGAGACAGAGACAGAGACAGAGACAGAGACGGAGGCAGAGGCAGAGACGGAGACGGAGACAGAGACACAGACAGAGAGAGAGACAGAGACAGAGGCAGAGGCAGAGACGGGGACAGGGACAGGGACAGGACAGGGACAAGGACAGCAAGAGGGACAGGGACAGGGAGCGGGTCAGAGACGGAGACAGAGCCAGAGGCAGAGACAGAGACAGGGACAGAGACAGAGACAGAGACAGAGACAGAGACTGAGTCAGAGACAGAGACAGAGAGAGGGACAGAGACAGAGACAGAGACGGAGGCAGAGGCAGAGACGGAGACGGAGACAGAGACACAGACAGAGAGAGAGACAGAGACAGAGGCAGAGGCAGAGACAGGGACAGGGACAGGGACAGGACAGGGACAAGGACAGGGACAAGGACAGCAAGAGGGACAGGGTCAGGGTGCGGGTCAGAGACAGAGACAGAGGCAGAGGCAGAGGCAGATGCAGGGACAGAGACAGGGCCAAAGGCAGAGGCAGAGACAGAGACAGGAGCAGAGACAGGGGCAGAGGCAGAGGTTGAGACAGAGACAGAGACCAAGACCGAGACCGGACCGAGACCGAGACCGAGACAGAGACGGAGGCCGAGACAGAGACAGAGACAGAGACAGAGACAGAGACAGAGACAGAGACAGAGACAGAGACAGAGACAGAGACAGAGACAGAGACAGAGACAGAGACAGAGACAGAGACAGAGACAGAGACAGAGACAGAGACAGAGACAGAGACAGAGACAGAGACAGAGACAGAGACAGGGCCAAAGGCAGAGGCAGAGACAGAGACAGGAGCAGAGACAGGGGCAGAGGCAGAGGTTGAGACAGAGACAGAGACCAAGACCGAGACCGGACCGAGACAGAGACGGAGGCCGAGACAGAGACAGAGGCAGAGACAGAGACAGAGACAGAGACAGCGACAGAGACAGAGACAGAGACAGAGACAGAGACAGAGACAGAGGCAGAGGCAGAGACAGAGACAGAGACAGAGACAGAGACAGAGACAGAGACAGAGACAGAGACAGAGACAGAGACAGAGACAGAGAGAGAGACAGAGATAGAGACAGAGGCAGAGGCAGAGACGGAGACGGAGACAGAGACCAAGACGGAGACGGTGACAGAGACGGAGTCAGAGACAGAGACAGATACAGAGACAAAGACCGAGACAGAGGCAGAGACAGAGATAGAGACAGAGACAGGGACAGGGACAAACACAGAGACAGAGACAGAAACAGAGACGAAGACGGAGACAAAGACAGACACAGAGACAGAGACAGAGACAGAGACAGAGGGAAAGGCAGAGGCAGAGACGGAGACGGAGACAGAGACGGAGACCGAGACGGAGACAGAGACAGAGACAGAGACAGAGACAGAGACGGAGACAAATACCGAGACAGAGACAGAGACAGAGACAGAGACAGAGACAGAGACAGAGACAGAGACAGAGACAGAGACAGAGACAGAGACAGAGACAGAGACAGAGACAGAGACAGAGACAGAGACAGAGACAGAGACAGAGACAGAGACAGAGGCAGAGGCAGAGACGGAGACGGAGACAGAGACAGAGACCAAGGCGGAGACGGAAACAGAGACGGAGGCAGAGACAGAGACAGATACAGAGACAAAGACCGAGACAGAGGCAGAGACAGAGACAGAGACAGAGACAGAGACAGAGGCAGAGACAGAGACAGAGACAGGGACAGGGACAGTGACAGAAACAGAGAAAAAGACAGAGACAGAGACAGAAACGGAGACAAAGACGGAGACAAAGACAGACACAGAGCCAGAGACAGAGACAGAGACAGAGACAGAGACAGAGACAAAGGCAGAGGCAGAGACAGAGAAGGAGACGGAGACAGAGACAGAGACAGAGACAGAGACAGAGACAGAGACTGAGACAGAGACAGAGACAGAGACAGAGACAGAGACAGAGACAGAGACAGAGGCAGAGGCAGAGACGGAGACGGAGACAGAGACAGAGACCAAGACGGAGACGGAAACAGAGACGGAGGCAGAGACAGAGACAGATACAGAGACAAAGACCGAGACAGAGGCAGAGACAGAGACAGAGACAGAGACAGAGACAGAGACAGAGGCAGAGACAGAGACAGAGACAGGGACAGGGACAGTGACAGAGACAGAGACAGAAACAGAGACAAAGACAGAGACAGAGACAGAAACAGAGACAAAGACAGAGACAAAGACAGACACAGAGACAGAGACAGAGACCGAGAGAGAGGAAGAGGCAGAGGGAGTGACAGAGACAGAGACAGAGACAGAGACAGAGACAGAGACAGAGACAGAGACAGAGACAGAGACAGAGACAGAGACAGAGACAGAGGCAGAGACAGAGACAGGAACAGGGACAGAGGCAGAGACAGAGACAGGGACAGCGACAGAGACGGAGATAGAGACAGAGACAGGGACAGGGTCAGAGACAGAGACAGAGACAGAGACAGAGGCAGAGGCAGAGACAGGGGCAGAAACAGAAACCGAGACAGAGACAAAGACAGAGACAGATACAGAGCCAGAGGCAGAGACAGCGACAGAGACAGAGACAGAGACAGACACAGGGGCAGAGACAGAGACAGAGGCAGAGACAGAGACAGATACAGAGACAGAGACAGAGACAGAGGCAAAGACAGAGGCAGAGACAGCGACGGAGACAGAGACAGAGACAGAGACAGAGACAGACACAGAGACAGAGACAGAGACAGAGACAGAGGCAAAGACAGAGGCAGAGACAGCGACGGAGACAGAGACAGAGACAGAGACAGAGACAGAGACAGAGACAGAGACAGAGACAGAGACAGAGACAGAGACAGAGATAGAGACAGAGGCAGAGGCAGAGACGGAGACGGAGACAGAGACAGAGACCAAGACGGAGACGGTGACAGAGACGGAGTCAGAGACAGAGACAGATACAGAGACAAAGACCGAGACAGAGGCAGAGACAGAGACAGAGACAGAGACAGAGACAGAGACAGAGACAGAGACA
This sequence comes from Megachile willughbiella, assembly GCA_945859595.2. NCBI lineage: Eukaryota > Metazoa > Arthropoda > Insecta > Hymenoptera > Megachilidae > Megachile > Megachile willughbiella. Next base: position 4,442,285 of record CAMAOD020000088.1, on the reverse strand, counting down.
GAGATAGAGACAGAGGCAGAGACAGGGACAGGGACAGTGACAGAAACAGAGACAAAGGCAGAGACAGAAACAGAGACAAAGACGGAGACAAAGACAGACACAGAGACAGAGACAGAGACAGAGACAGAGGCAAAGGCAGAGGCAGAGGCAGAGACGGAGACGGAGACAGAGACAGAGACCAAGACGGAGACGGTGACAGAGACGGAGTCAGAGACAGATACAGATACAGAGACAAAGACCGAGACCGGACCGAGACAGAGACGGAGGCCGAGACAGAGACAGAGGCAGAGACGGAGACAGAGACAGAGACAGAGACAAAGACAGAGACAGAGACAGAGACAGAGACAGAGACAGAGACAGAGACAGAGATAGAGACAGAGGCAGAGGCAGAGACGGAGACGGAGACAGAGACAGAGACCAAGACGGAGACGGTGACAGAGACGGAGTCAGAGACAGAGACAGATACAGAGACAAAGACCGAGACAGAGGTAAAGACAGAGACAGAGACAGAGACAGAGACAGAGACAGAGACAGAGACAGAGACAGAGACAGAGACAGAGACAGAGACAGAGACAGAGACAGAGACAGAGACAGAGACAGAGACAAAGACAGAGACAGAGACAGAGACAGAGACAGAGACAGAGACAGAGACAGAGATAGAGACAGAGGCAGAGGCAGAGACGGAGACGGAGACAGAGACAGAGACCAAGACGGAGACGGTGACAGAGACGGAGTCAGAGACAGAGACAGATACAGAGACAAAGACCGAGACAGAGGTAAAGACAGAGACAGAGACAGAGACAGAGACAGAGACAGAGACAGAGGCAGACACAGAGACAGAGACGGAGACAGAGACAGAGACAGAGACCGAGACAGAGACAGAGACAGAGACAGAGACAGAGACAGAGACCGAGACGGAGACAGAGACAGGACAGAGACAGAGACGGAGACAAATACCGAGACAGAGACAGAGACAGAGACAGAGACAGAGACAGAGACAGAGACAGAGACAGAGACAGAGACAGAGACAGAGACAGAGACAGAGACAGAGACAGAGTCAGAGACAGAGGCAGAGACAGAGACAGACACAGGGACAGGGACAATGACAGAAACAGAGACAAAGACAGAGACAGAGACAGAAACACAGACAAAGACGGAGACAAAGACAGACACAGAGACAGAGACAGAGACAGAGGCAAAGGCAGAGGCAGAGACAGCGACGGAGACAGAGACAGAGACCGAGACGGAGACAGAGACAGGACAGAGACAGAGACGGAGACAAATACCGAGACAGAGACAGAGACAGAGACAGAGACAGAGACAGAGACAGAGACAGAGACAGAGACAGAGACAGAGACAGAGACAGAGACAGAGACGGAGGCAGAGGCAGAGACGGAGACGGAGACAGAGACACAGACAGAGAGAGAGACAGAGACAGAGGCAGAGGCAGAGACGGGGACAGGGACAGGGACAGGACAGGGACAAGGACAGCAAGAGGGACAGGGACAGGGAGCGGGTCAGAGACGGAGACAGAGGCAGAGGCAGAGACAGAGACAGGGACAGAGACAGAGACAGAGACAGAGACAGAGTCAGAGACAGAGACAGAGAGAGGGACAGAGACAGAGACAGCGACGGAGGCAGAGGCAGAGACGGAGACGGAGACAGAGGCACAGACAGAGAGAGAGACAGAGACAGAGGCAGAGGCAGAGACAGGGACAGGGACAGGGACAGGACAGGGACAAGGACAGGGACAAGGACAGCAAGAGGGACAGGGTCAGGGTGCGGGTCAGAGACAGAGACAGAGGCAGAGGCAGAGGCAGATGCAGGGACAGAGACAGGGCCAAAGGCAGAGGCAGAGACAGAGACAGGAGCAGAGACAGGGGCAGAGGCAGAGGTTGAGACAGAGACAGAGACCAAGACCGAGACCGGACCGAGACCGAGACCGAGACAGAGACGGAGGCCGAGACAGAGACAGAGACAGAGACAGAGACAGAGACAGAGACAGAGACAGAGACAGAGACAGAGACAGAGACAGAGACAGAGACAGAGACAGAGACAGAGACAGAGACAGAGACAGAGACAGAGACAGAGACAGAGACAGAGACAGAGACAGAGACAGAGACAGAGACAGAGACAGAGACAGAGACAGAGACAGAGACAGAGACAGAGACAGAGACAGAGACAGGGCCAAATGCAGAGGCAGAGACAGAGACAGGAGCAGAGACAGGGGCAGAGGCAGAGGTTGAGACAGAGACAGAGACCAAGACCGAGACCGGACCGAGACAGAGACGGAGGCCGAGACAGAGACAGACGCAGAGACAGAGACAGAGACAGAGACAGCGACAGAGACAGAGACAGAGACAGAGACAGAGACAGAGACAGAGACAGAGGCAGAGGCAGAGACAGAGACAGAGACAGAGACAGAGACAGAGACAGAGACAGAGACAGAGACAGAGACAGAGACAGAGACAGAGACAGAGACAGAGATAGAGACAGAGGCAGAGGCAGAGACGGAGACGGAGACAGAGACCAAGACGGAGACGGTGACAGAGACGGAGTCAGAGACAGAGACAGATACAGAGACAAAGACCGAGACAGAGGCAGAGACAGAGATAGAGACAGAGACAGGGACAGGGACAAACACAGAGACAGAGACAGAAACAGAGACGAAGACGGAGACAAAGACAGACACAGAGACAGAGACAGAGACAGAGACAGAGGGAAAGGCAGAGGCAGAGACGGAGACGGAGACAGAGACCAAGACGGAGACGGTGACAGAGACGGAGTCAGAGACAGAGACAGATACAGAGACAAAGACCGAGACAGAGGCAGAGACAGAGATAGAGACAGAGACAGGGACAGGGACAAACACAGAGACAGAGACAGAGACAGAGACAGAGACAGAGACAGAGACAGAGACAGAGACAGAGACAGAGACAGAGACAGAGACAGAGACAGCGACGGAGACAGAGACAGAGACAGAGACAGAGACAGACACAGAGACAGAGACAGAGACAGAGACAGAGGCAAAGACAGAGGCAGAGACAGCGACGGAGACAGAGACAGAGACAGAGACAGAGACAGAGACAGAGACAGAGACAGAGACAGAGACAGAGACAGAGACAGAGATAGAGACAGAGGCAGAGGCAGAGACGGAGACGGAGACAGAGACAGAGACCAAGACGGAGACGGTGACAGAGACGGAGTCAGAGACAGAGACAGATACAGAGACAAAGACCGAGACAGAGGCAGAGACAGAGACAGAGACAGAGACAGAGACAGAGACAGAGACAGAGACAGAGATAGAGACAGAGGCAGAGACAGGGACAGGGACAGTGACAGAAACAGAGACAAAGGCAGAGACAGAAACAGAGACAAAGACGGAGACAAAGACAGACACAGAGACAGAGACAGAGACAGAGACAGAGGCAAAGGCAGAGGCAGAGGCAGAGACGGAGACGGAGACAGAGACAGAGACCAAGACGGAGACGGTGACAGAGACGGAGTCAGAGACAGAGACAGATACAGAGACAAAGACCGAGACCGGACCGAGACAGAGACGGAGGCCGAGACAGAGACAGAGGCAGAGACGGAGACAGAGACAGAGACAGAGACAAAGACAGAGACAGAGACAGAGACAGAGACAGAGACAGAGACAGAGACAGAGATAGAGACAGAGGCAGAGGCAGAGACGGAGACGGAGACAGAGACAGAGACCAAGACGGAGACGGTGACAGAGACGGAGTCAGAGACAGAGACAGATACAGAGACAAAGACCGAGACAGAGGTAAAGACAGAGACAGAGACAGAGACAGAGACAGAGACAGAGACAGAGACAGAGACAGAGACAGAGACAGAGACAGAGACAGAGACAGAGACAGAGACAGAGACAGAGACAGAGACAAAGACAGAGACAGAGACAGAGACAGAGACAGAGACAGAGACAGAGACAGAGATAGAGACAGAGGCAGAGGCAGAGACGGAGACGGAGACAGAGACAGAGACCAAGACGGAGACGGTGACAGAGACGGAGTCAGAGACAGAGACAGATACAGAGACAAAGACCGAGACAGAGGTAAAGACAGAGACAGAGACAGAGACAGAGACAGAGACAGAGACAGAGGCAGAGACAGAGACAGAGACGGAGACAGAGACAGAGGCAGAGACAGAGACAGAGACAGGGACAGGGACAGGGACAGTGACAGAAACAGAGACAAAGACAGAGACAGAGACAGAAACAGAGACAAAGACGGAGACAAAGACAGACACAGAGACAGAGACAGAGACAGAGACAGAGACAGAGTCAGAGACAGAGACAGTGACAGAGACCGAGGCAAAGGCAGAGGCAGAGACGGAGACGGAGACAGAGACAGAGACCGAGACAGAGACAGAGACAGAGACAGAGACAGAGACAGAGACCGAGACGGAGACAGAGACAGGACAGAGACAGAGACGGAGACAAATACCGAGACAGAGACAGAGACAGAGACAGAGACAGAGACAGAGACAGAGACAGAGACAGAGACAGAGACAGAGACAGAGACAGAGACAGAGACAGAGACAGAGACAGAGACAGAGTCAGAGACAGAGGCAGAGACAGAGACAGACACAGGGACAGGGACAATGACAGAAACAGAGACAAAGACAGAGACAGAGACAGAAACACAGACAAAGACGGAGACAAAGACAGACACAGAGACAGAGACAGAGACAGAGGCAAAGGCAGAGGCAGAGACAGCGACGGAGACAGAGACAGAGACCGAGACGGAGACAGAGACAGGACAGAGACAGAGACGGAGACAAATACCGAGACAGAGACAGAGACAGAGACAGAGACAGAGACAGAGACAGAGACAGAGACAGAGACAGAGACAGAGACAGAGACGGAGGCAGAGGCAGAGACGGAGACGGAGACAGAGACACAGACAGAGAGAGAGACAGAGACAGAGGCAGAGGCAGAGACGGGGACAGGGACAGGGACAGGACAGGGACAAGGACAGCAAGAGGGACAGGGACAGGGAGCGGGTCAGAGACGGAGACAGAGGCAGAGGCAGAGACAGAGACAGGGACAGAGACAGAGACAGAGACAGAGACTGAGTCAGAGACAGAGACAGAGAGAGGGACAGAGACAGAGACAGCGACGGAGGCAGAGGCAGAGACGGAGACGGAGACAGAGACACAGACAGAGAGAGAGACAGAGACAGAGGCAGAGGCAGAGACAGGGACAGGGACAGGGACAGGACAGGGACAAGGACAGGGACAAGGACAGCAAGAGGGACAGGGTCAGGGTGCGGGTCAGAGACAGAGACAGAGGCAGAGGCAGAGGCAGATGCAGGGACAGAGACAGGGCCAAAGGCAGAGGCAGAGACAGAGACAGGAGCAGAGACAGGGGCAGAGGCAGAGGTTGAGACAGAGACAGAGACCAAGACCGAGACCGGACCGAGACCGAGACCGAGACAGAGACGGAGGCCGAGACAGAGACAGAGACAGAGACAGAGACAGAGACAGAGACAGAGACAGAGACAGAGACAGAGACAGAGACAGAGACAGAGACAGAGACAGAGACAGAGACAGAGACAGAGACAGAGACAGAGACAGAGACAGAGACAGAGACAGAGACAGAGACAGAGACAGAGACAGAGACAGAGACAGAGACAGAGACAGAGACAGAGACAGAGACAGAGACAGAGACAGAGACAGAGACAGAGACAGAGACAGAGACAGAGACAGAGACAGAGACAGGGCCAAAGGCAGAGGCAGAGACAGAGACAGGAGCAGAGACAGGGGCAGAGGCAGAGGTTGAGACAGAGACAGAGACCAAGACCGAGACCGGACCGAGACAGAGACGGAGGCCGAGACAGAGACAGACGCAGAGACAGAGACAGAGACAGAGACAGCGACAGAGACAGAGACAGAGACAGAGACAGAGACAGAGACAGAGGCAGAGGCAGAGACAGAGACAGAGACAGAGACAGAGACAGAGACAGAGACAGAGACAGAGACAGAGACAGAGACAGAGACAGAGACAGAGACAGAGACAGAGACAGAGATAGAGGCAGAGGCAGAGGCAGAGACGGAGACGGAGACAGAGACCAAGACGGAGACGGTGACAGAGACGGAGTCAGAGACAGAGACAGATACAGAGACAAAGACCGAGACAGAGGCAGAGACAGAGATAGAGACAGAGACAGGGACAGGGACAAACACAGAGACAGAGACAGAAACAGAGACGAAGACGGAGACAAAGACAGACACAGAGACAGAGACAGAGACAGAGACAGAGGGAAAGGCAGAGGCAGAGACGGAGACGGAGACAGAGACGGAGACCGAGACGGAGACAGAGACAGAGACAGAGACAGAGACAGAGACGGAGACAAATACCGAGACGGAGACAGAGACAGAGACAGAGACAGAGACAGAGACAGAGACAGAGACAGAGACAGAGACAGAGACAGAGACAGAGACAGAGACAGAGACAGAGACAGAGGCAGAGGCAGAGACGGAGACGGAGACAGAGACAGAGACCAAGGCGGAGATGGAAACAGAGACGGAGGCAGAGACAGAGACAGATACAGAGACAAAGACCGAGACAGAGGCAGAGACAGAGACAGAGACAGAGACAAAGGCAGAGGCAGAGACAGAGAAGGAGACGGAGACAGAGACAGAGACAGAGACAGAGACAGAGACAGAGACTGAGACAGAGACAGAGACAGAGACAGAGACAGAGACAGAGACAGAGACAGAGGCAGAGGCAGAGACGGAGACGGAGACAGAGACAGAGACCAAGACGGAGACGGAAACAGAGACGGAGGCAGAGACAGAGACAGATACAGAGACAAAGACCGAGACAGAGGCAGAGACAGAGACAGAGACAGAGACAGAGACAGAGACAGAGGCAGAGACAGAGACAGAGACAGGGACAGGGACAGTGACAGAAACAGAGACAAAGACAGAGACAGAGACAGAAACAGAGACAAAGACGGAGACAAAGACAGACACAGAGCCAGAGACAGAGACAGAGACAGAGACAGAGACAGAGACAAAGGCAGAGGCAGAGACAGAGAAGGAGACGGAGACAGAGACGGAGTCAGAGACAGAGGCAGAGGCAGAGACAGAGACAGAGATAGGGACAGGGACAGTGACAGAAACAGAGACAAAGACTGAGACAGAGACAGAAACAGAGACAAAGACGGAGACAAAGACAGACTCAGAGACAGAGACAGAGACAGAGACAGAGACAGAGGCAAAGGCAGAGGCAGAGACAGAGACGGAGACAGTGACAGAGACCGAGGCGGAGACAGAGACAGGACAGAGACAGAGACGGAGACAAATACCGAGACAGAGACAGAGACAGAGACAGAGACAGAGACGGAGGCAGAGGCAGAGACGGAGACGGAGACAGAGACACAGACAGATAGAGAGACAGAGACAGAGGCAGAGGCAGAGACAGGGACAGGGACAGGGACAGGACAGGGACAAGGACAGCAAGAGGGACAGGGACAGGGAGCGGGTCAGAGACAGAGACAGAGGCAGAGGCAGAGACAGAGACACAGACAGAGACAGAGACAGAGACTGAGTTAGAGACAGAGACAGAGAGAGGGACAGAGACAGAGACAGAGACAGAGACAAAGACAGAGACAGAGACAGAGACAGAGACGGAGACAAAGACCGAGTCAGAGACAGGGACAGAGACAGGGACAGAGACAGAGACAGAGTCAGAAACGGGGACAGGGACAGGGACAGGGACAGGACAGGGACAAGGACAGCAAGAGGGACAGGGACAGGGTGCGGGTCAGAGACAGAGACAGAGGCAGAGGCAGAGGCAGATGCAGGGACAGAGACAGGGCCAAAGGCAGAGGAGGAGACAGAGACAGGAGCAGAGACAGGGGCAGAGGCAGAGGTTGAGACAGAGACAGAGACCAAGACCGAGACCGGACCGAGACAGAGACGGAGGCCGAGACAGAGACAGAGGCAGAGACAGAGACAGAGACAGAGACAGCGACAGAGACAGAGACAGAGACAGAGACAGAGACAGAGACAGAGACAGAGACAGAGACCAAGACGGAGACGGAGACAGAGACGGAGTCAGAGACAGAGGCAGATACAGAGACAAAGTCCGAGACAGAGGCAGAGACAGAGACAGAGACAGAGACAGAGACAGAGACAGAGGCAGAGACAGAGACAGACACAGGGACACGGACAATGACACAAACAGAGACAAAGACAGAGACAGAGACAGAAACAGAGACAAAGACGGAGACAAGGACAGACACAGAGACAGAGACAGAGACAGAGACAGAGACAGAGACAGAGACAGAGACAGAGACAGAGACCGAGGCAAAGGCAGAGGCAGAGACAGAGACGGACACAGAGACAGAGACCGAGACAGAGACAGAGACAGAGACAGAGACAGAGACAGAGACAGAGACAGAGACAGAGACAGAGGCAGAGGCAGAGACGGAGACGGAGACAGAGACAGAGACCAAGACGGAGACGGAGACAGAGACGGAGTCAGAGACAGAGGCAGATACAGAGACAAAGACCGAGACAGAGGCAGAGACAGAGACAGAGACAGAGACAGAGACAGAGACAGAGGCAGAGACAGAGACAGACACAGGGACAGGGACAATGACAGAAGCAGAGACAAAGACAGAGACAGAGACAGAAACACAGACAAAGACGGAGACAAAGACAGACACAGAGACAGAGACAGAGACAGAGGCAAGGGCAGAGGCAGAGACAGCGACGGAGACAGAGACAGAGACCGAGACACAGACAGAGACAGGACAGAGACAGAGACGGAGACAAATACCGAGACAGAGACAGAGACAGAGACAGAGACAGAGACAGAGACAGAGACAGAGACAGAGACGGAGGCAGAGGCAGAGACGGAGACGGAGACAGAGACACAGACAGAGAGAGAGACAGAGACAGAGGCAGAGGCAGAGACGGGGACAGGGACAGGGACAGGACAGGGACAAGGACAGCAAGATGGACAGGGACAGGGAGCGGGTCAGAGACAGAGACAGAGGCAGAGGCAGAGACAGAGACAGGGACAGAGACAGAGACAGAGACAGAGACTGAGTCAGAGACAGAGACAGAGAGAGGGACAGAGACAGAGACAGAGACAGAGACAAAGACAGAGACAGAGACAGAGACGGAGGCAGAGGCAGAGACGGAGACGGAGACAGAGACACAGACAGAGAGAGAGACAGAGACAGAGGCAGAGGCAGAGACAGGGACAGGGACAGGGACAGGACAGGGACAAGGACAGGGACAAGGACAGCAAGAGGGACAGGGTCAGGGTGCGGGTCAGAGACAGAGACAGAGGCAGAGGCAGAGGCAGATGCAGGGACAGAGACAGGGCCAAAGGCAGAGGCAGAGACAGAGACAGAGACAGAGACAGAGACAGAGACAGAGACAGAGACAGAGACAGAGACAGAGACAGAGACAGAGACAGAGACAGAGACAGGGACAGTGACAGAAACAGAGACAAAGACAAAGACAGAGACAGAGACAGAAACAGAGGCAAAGACGGAGACAAAGACAGAGACAGAGACAGAGACAGAGACAGAGACAGAGACCGACGCAAAGGCAGAGGCAGAGACAGAGACGGAGACAGAGACAGAGACAGAGACAGAGACAGAGACAGAGACAGAGACAGAGACAGAGACAGAGACAGAGACAGAGACAGAGACAGAGACAGAGACAGAGACAGAGACAGAGACAGAGACAGAGACAGAGACAGAGACAGAGACCAAGACGGAGACGGAGACAGAGACGGAGTCAGAGACAGAGACAGATACAGAGACAAAGACCGAGACAGAGGCAGAGACAGACACAGAGACAGAGACAGAGACCAAGACGGAGGCGGAGACAGAGACAGGCACGGGGTCAGAGACAGAGACAGAGGCAGAAGCAGAGACAGAGACAGCGACAGAGACAGAGACTGAGACAGAGTCAGAGACAAAGACAGAGACAGAGACAGAAACACAGACAAAGACGGAGACAAAGACAGACACAGAGACAGAGACAGAGACAGAGGCAAGGGCAGAGGCAGAGACAGCGACGGAGACAGAGACAGAGACCGAGACGGAGACAGAGACAGGACAGAGACAGAGACGGAGACAAATACCGAGACAGAGACAGAGACAGAGACAGAGACAGAGACAGAGACAGAGACAGAGACGGAGGCAGAGGCAGAGACGGAGACAGAGACAGAGACAGAGACAGAGGCAGAGGCAGAGACGGAGACGGAGACAGAGACAGAGACCAAGACGGAGACGGAAACAGAGACGGAGGCAGAGACAGAGACAGATACAGAGACAAAGACCGAGACAGAGGCAGAGACAGAGACAGAGACAGAGACAGAGACAGAGGCAGAGACAGAGACAGAGACAGGGACAGGGACAGTGACAGAAACAGAGACAAAGACAGAGACAGAGACAGAAACGGAGACAAAGACGGAGACAAAGACAGACACAGAGCCAGAGACAGAGACAGAGACAGAGACAGAGACAGAGACAAAGGCAGAGGCAGAGACAGAGAAGGAGACGGAGACAGAGACAGAGACAGAGACAGAGACAGAGACAGAGACTGAGACAGAGACAGAGACAGAGACAGAGACAGAGACAGAGACAGAGACAGAGGCAGAGGCAGAGACGGAGACGGAGACAGAGACAGAGACCAAGACGGAGACGGAAACAGAGACGGAGGCAGAGACAGAGACAGATACAGAGACAAAGACCGAGACAGAGGCAGAGACAGAGACAGAGACAGAGACAGAGACAGAGGCAGAGACAGAGACAGAGACAGGGACAGGGACAGTGACAGAAACAGAGACAAAGACAGAGACAGAGACAGAAACAGAGACAAAGACGGAGACAAAGACAGACACAGAGCCAGAGACAGAGACAGAGACAAAGACCGAGACAGAGGCAGAGACAGAGACAGAGACAGAGACAGAGACAGAGACAGAGGCAGAGACAGAGACAGAGACAGGGACAGGGACAGTGACAGAAACAGAGACAAAGACAGAGACAGAGACAGAAACAGAGACAAAGACGGAGACAAAGACAGACACAGAGCCAGAGACAGAGACAGAGACAGAGACAGAGACAGAGACAAAGGCAGAGGCAGAGACAGAGAAGGAGACGGAGACAGAGACGGAGTCAGAGACAGAGGCAGAGGCAGAGACAGAGACAGAGATAGGGACAGGGACAGTGACAGAAACAGAGACAAAGACTGAGACAGAGACAGAAACAGAGACAAAGACGGAGACAAAGACAGACTCAGAGACAGAGACAGAGACAGAGACAGAGACAGAGGCAAAGGCAGAGGCAGAGGCAGAGACAGAGACGGAGACAGTGACAGAGACCGAGACGGAGACAGAGACAGGACAGAGACAGAGACGGAGACAAATACCGAGACAGAGACAGAGACAGAGACAGAGACAGAGACGGAGGCAGAGGCAGAGACGGAGACGGAGACAGAGACACAGACAGATAGAGAGACAGAGACAGAGGCAGAGGCAGAGACAGGGACAGGGACAGGGACAGGACAGGGACAAGGACAGCAAGAGGGACAGGGACAGGGAGCGGGTCAGAGACAGAGACAGAGGCAGAGGCAGAGACAGAGACACAGACAGAGACAGAGACAGAGACTGAGTTAGAGACAGAGACAGAGAGAGGGACAGAGACAGAGACAGAGACAGAGACAAAGACAGAGACAGAGACAGAGACAGAGACGGAGACAAAGACCGAGTCAGAGACAGGGACAGAGACAGGGACAGAGACAGAGACAGAGTCAGAAACGGGGACAGGGACAGGGACAGGGACAGGACAGGGACAAGGACAGCAAGAGGGACAGGGACAGGGTGCGGGTCAGAGACAGAGACAGAGGCAGAGGCAGAGGCAGATGCAGGGACAGAGACAGGGCCAAAGGCAGAGGCGGAGACAGAGACAGGAGCAGAGACAGGGGCAGAGGCAGAGGTTGAGACAGAGACAGAGACCAAGACCGAGACCGGACCGAGACAGAGACGGAGGCCGAGACAGAGACAGAGGCAGAGACAGAGACAGAGACAGAGACAGCGACAGAGACAGAGACAGAGACAGAGACAGAGACAGAGACAGAGACAGAGACAGAGACAGAGACCAAGACGGAGACGGAGACAGAGACGGAGTCAGAGACAGAGGCTGATACAGAGACAAAGTCCGAGACAGAGGCAGAGACAGAGACAGAGACAGAGACAGAGACAGAGACAGAGGCAGAGACAGAGACAGACACAGGGACACGGACAATGACACAAACAGAGACAAAGACAGAGACAGAGACAGAAACAGAGACAAAGACGGAGACAAAGACAGACACAGAGACAGAGACAGAGACAGAGACAGAGACAGAGACAGAGACAGAGACAGAGACAGAGACCGAGGCAAAGGCAGAGGCAGAGACAGAGACGGACACAGAGACAGAGACCGAGACAGAGACAGAGACAGAGACAGAGACAGAGACAGAGACAGAGACAGAGACAGAGGCAGAGGCAGAGACGGAGACGGAGACAGAGACAGAGACCAAGACGGAGACGGAGACAGAGACGGAGTCAGAGACAGAGGCAGATACAGAGACAAAGACCGAGACAGAGGCAGAGACAGAGACAGAGACAGAGACAGAGACAGAGACAGAGGCAGAGACAGAGACAGACACAGGGACAGGGACAATGACAGAAACAGAGACAAAGACAGAGACAGAGACAGAAACACAGACAAAGACGGAGACAAAGACAGACACAGAGACAGAGACAGAGACAGAGGCAAGGGCAGAGGCAGAGACAGCGACGGAGACAGAGACAGAGACCGAGACGGAGACAGAGACAGGACAGAGACAGAGACGGAGACAAATACCGAGACAGAGACAGAGACAGAGACAGAGACAGAGACAGAGACAGAGACAGAGACAGAGACGGAGGCAGAGGCAGAGACGGAGACGGAGACAGAGACACAGACAGAGAGAGAGACAGAGACAGAGGCAGAGGCAGAGACGGGGACAGGGACAGGGACAGGACAGGGACAAGGACAGCAAGATGGACAGGGACAGGGAGCGGGTCAGAGACAGAGACAGAGGCAGAGGCAGAGACAGAGACAGGGACAGAGACAGAGACAGAGACAGAGACTGAGTCAGCGACAGAGACAGAGAGAGGGACAGAGACAGAGACAGAGACAGAGACAAAGACAGAGACAGAGACAGAGACGGAGGCAGAGGCAGAGACGGAGACGGAGACAGAGACACAGACAGAGAGAGAGACAGAGACAGAGGCAGAGGCAGAGACAGGGACAGGGACAGGGACAGGACAGGGACAAGGACAGGGACAAGGACAGCAAGAGGGACAGGGTCAGGGTGCGGGTCAGAGACAGAGACAGAGGCAGAGGCAGAGGCAGATGCAGGGACAGAGACAGGGCCAAAGGCAGAGGCAGAGACAGAGACAGAGACAGAGACAGAGACAGAGACAGAGACAGAGACAGAGACAGAGACAGAGACAGAGGCAGAGACAGAGACAGAGACAGAGACAGAGACAGAGACAGGGACAGTGACAGAAACAGAGACAAAGACAAAGACAGAGACAGAGACAGAAACAGAGGCAAAGACGGAGACAAAGACAGAGACAGAGACAGAGACAGAGACAGAGACAGAGACCGACGCAAAGGCAGAGGCAGAGACAGAGACGGAGACAGAGACAGAGACAGAGACAGAGACAGAGACAGAGACAGAGACAGAGACAGAGACAGAGACAGAGACAGAGACAGAGACAGAGACAGAGACAGAGACAGAGACAGAGACAGAGACAGAGACAGAGGCAGAGGCAGAGACAGAGACAGAGACAGAGACAGAGACCAAGACGGAGACGGAGACAGAGACGGAGTCAGAGACAGAGACAGATACAGAGACAAAGACCGAGACGGAGGCGGAGACAGAGACAGGCACGGGGTCAGAGACAGAGACAGAGGCAGAAGCAGAGACAGAGACAGCGACAGAGACAGAGACTGAGACAGAGTCAGAGACAAAGACAGAGACAGAGACAGAAACACAGACAAAGACGGAGACAAAGACAGACACAGAGACAGAGACAGAGACAGAGGCAAGGGCAGAGGCAGAGACAGCGACGGAGACAGAGACAGAGACCGAGACGGAGACAGAGACAGGACAGAGACAGAGACGGAGACAAATACCGAGACAGAGACAGAGACAGAGACAGAGACAGAGACAGAGACAGAGACAGAGACGGAGGCAGAGGCAGAGACGGAGACAGAGACAGAGACAGAGACAGAGGCAGAGGCAGAGACGGAGACGGAGACAGAGACAGAGACCAAGACGGAGACGGAAACAGAGACGGAGGCAGAGACAGAGACAGATACAGAGACAAAGACCGAGACAGAGGCAGAGACAGAGACAGAGACAGAGACAGAGACAGAGGCAGAGACAGAGACAGAGACAGGGACAGGGACAGTGACAGAAACAGAGACAAAGACAGAGACAGAGACAGAAACGGAGACAAAGACGGAGACAAAGACAGACACAGAGCCAGAGACAGAGACAGAGACAGAGACAGAGACAGAGACAAAGGCAGAGGCAGAGACAGAGAAGGAGACGGAGACAGAGACAGAGACAGAGACAGAGACAGAGACAGAGACTGAGACAGAGACAGAGACAGAGACAGAGACAGAGACAGAGACAGAGACAGAGGCAGAGGCAGAGACGGAGACGGAGACAGAGACAGAGACCAAGACGGAGACGGAAACAGAGACGGAGGCAGAGACAGAGACAGATACAGAGACAAAGACCGAGACAGAGGCAGAGACAGAGACAGAGACAGAGACAGAGACAGAGGCAGAGACAGAGACAGAGACAGGGACAGGGACAGTGACAGAAACAGAGACAAAGACAGAGACAGAGACAGAAACAGAGACAAAGACGGAGACAAAGACAGACACAGAGCCAGAGACAGAGACAGAGACAGAGACAGAGACAGAGACAGAGACAAAGGCAGAGGCAGAGACAGAGAAGGAGACGGAGACAGAGACGGAGTCAGAGACAGAGGCAGAGGCAGAGACAGAGACAGAGATAGGGACAGGGACAGTGACAGAAACAGAGACAAAGACTGAGACAGAGACAGAAACAGAGACAAAGACGGAGACAAAGACAGACTCAGAGACAGAGACAGAGACAGAGACAGAGACAGAGGCAAAGGCAGAGGCAGAGACAGAGACGGAGACAGTGACAGAGACCGAGACGGAGACAGAGACAGGACAGAGACAGAGACGGAGACAAATACCGAGACAGAGACAGAGACAGAGACAGAGACAGAGACGGAGGCAGAGGCAGAGACGGAGACGGAGACAGAGACACAGACAGATAGAGAGACAGAGACAGAGGCAGAGGCAGAGACAGGGACAGGGACAGGGACAGGACAGGGACAAGGACAGCAAGAGGGACAGGGACAGGGAGCGGGTCAGAGACAGAGACAGAGGCAGAGGCAGAGACAGAGACACAGACAGAGACAGAGACAGAGACTGAGTTAGAGACAGAGACAGAGAGAGGGACAGAGACAGAGACAGAGACAGAGACAAAGACAGAGACAGAGACAGAGACAGAGACGGAGACAAAGACCGAGTCAGAGACAGGGACAGAGACAGGGACAGAGACAGAGACAGAGTCAGAAACGGGGACAGGGACAGGGACAGGGACAGGACAGGGACAAGGACAGCAAGAGGGACAGGGACAGGGTGCGGGTCAGAGACAGAGACAGAGGCAGAGGCAGAGGCAGATGCAGGGACAGAGACAGGGCCAAAGGCAGAGGCGGAGACAGAGACAGGAGCAGAGACAGGGGCAGAGGCAGAGGTTGAGACAGAGACAGAGACAGAGACAGCGGCAGAGACAGAGACAGAGACAGAGACAGAGACAGAGACAGGGACAGTGACAGAAACAGAGACAAAGACAAAGACAGAGACAGAGACAGAAACAGAGGCAAAGACGGAGACAAAGACAGAGACAGAGACAGAGACAGAGACAGAGACAGAGACCGACGCAAAGGCAGAGGCAGAGACAGAGACGGAGACAGAGACAGAGACAGAGACAGAGACAGAGACAGAGACAGAGACAGAGACAGAGACAGAGACAGAGACAGAGACAGAGACAGAGACAGAGACAGAGACAGAGACAGAGACAGAGACAGAGACAGAGACAGAGACAGAGACAGAGACAGAGACAGAGACAGAGACCAAGACGGAGACGGAGACAGAGACGGAGTCAGAGACAGAGACAGATACAGAGACAAAGACCGAGACAGAGGCAGAGACAGACACAGAGACAGAGACAGAGACCAAGACGGAGGCGGAGACAGAGACAGGCACGGGGTCAGAGACAGAGACAGAGGCAGAAGCAGAGACAGAGACAGCGACAGAGACAGAGACTGAGACAGAGTCAGAGACAAAGACAGAGACAGAGACAGAAACACAGACAAAGACGGAGACAAAGACAGACACAGAGACAGAGACAGAGACAGAGGCAAGGGCAGAGGCAGAGACAGCGACGGAGACAGAGACAGAGACCGAGACGGAGACAGAGACAGGACAGAGACAGAGACGGAGACAAATACCGAGACAGAGACAGAGACAGAGACAGAGACAGAGACAGAGACAGAGACAGAGACAGAGACAGAGACGGAGGCAGAGGCAGAGACGGAGACAGAGACAGAGACAGAGACAGAGGCAGAGGCAGAGACGGAGACGGAGACAGAGACAGAGACCAAGACGGAGACGGAAACAGAGACGGAGGCAGAGACAGAGACAGATACAGAGACAAAGACCGAGACAGAGGCAGAGACAGAGACAGAGACAGAGACAGAGACAGAGACAGAGACAGAGACAGAGACAGGGACAGGGACAGTGACAGAAACAGAGACAAAGACAGAGACAGAGACAGAAACGGAGACAAAGACGGAGACAAAGACAGACACAGAGCCAGAGACAGAGACAGAGACAGAGACAGAGACAGAGACAAAGGCAGAGGCAGAGACAGAGAAGGAGACGGAGACAGAGACAGAGACAGAGACAGAGACAGAGACAGAGACTGAGACAGAGACAGAGACAGAGACAGAGACAGAGACAGAGACAGAGACAGAGGCAGAGGCAGAGACGGAGACGGAGACAGAGACAGAGACCAAGACGGAGACGGAAACAGAGACGGAGGCAGAGACAGAGACAGATACAGAGACAAAGACCGAGACAGAGGCAGAGACAGAGACAGAGACAGAGACAGAGACAGAGGCAGAGACAGAGACAGAGACAGGTACAGGGACAGTGACAGAAACAGAGACAAAGACAGAGACAGAGACAGAAACAGAGACAAAGACGGAGACAAAGACAGACACAGAGCCAGAGACAGAGACAGAGACAGAGACAGAGACAGAGACAGAGACAAAGGCAGAGGCAGAGACAGAGAAGGAGACGGAGACAGAGACGGAGTCAGAGACAGAGGCAGAGGCAGAGACAGAGACAGAGATAGGGACAGGGACAGTGACAGAAACAGAGACAAAGACTGAGACAGAGACAGAAACAGAGACAAAGACGGAGACAAAGACAGACTCAGAGACAGAGACAGAGACAGAGACAGAGACAGAGGCAAAGGCAGAGGCAGAGACAGAGACGGAGACAGTGACAGAGACCGAGACGGAGACAGAGACAGGACAGAGACAGAGACGGAGACAAATACCGAGACAGAGACAGAGACAGAGACAGAGACAGAGACGGAGGCAGAGGCAGAGACGGAGACGGAGACAGAGACACAGACAGATAGAGAGACAGAGACAGAGGCAGAGGCAGAGACAGGGACAGGGACAGGGACAGGACAGGGACAAGGACAGCAAGAGGGACAGGGACAGGGAGCGGGTCAGAGACAGAGACAGAGGCAGAGGCAGAGACAGAGACACAGACAGAGACAGAGACAGAGACTGAGTTAGAGACAGAGACAGAGAGAGGGACAGAGACAGAGACAGAGACAGAGACAAAGACAGAGACAGAGACAGAGACAGAGACGGAGACAAAGACCGAGTCAGAGACAGGGACAGAGACAGGGACAGAGACAGAGACAGAGTCAGAAACGGGGACAGGGACAGGGACAGGGACAGGACAGGGACAAGGACAGCAAGAGGGACAGGGACAGGGTGCGGGTCAGAGACAGAGACAGAGGCAGAGGCAGAGGCAGATGCAGGGACAGAGACAGGGCCAAAGGCAGAGGCGGAGACAGAGACAGGAGCAGAGACAGGGGCAGAGGCAGAGGTTGAGACAGAGACAGAGACCAAGACCGAGACCGGACCGAGACAGAGACGGAGGCCGAGACAGAGACAGAGGCAGAGACAGAGACAGAGACAGAGACAGCGACAGAGACAGAGACAGAGACAGAGACAGAGACAGAGACAGAGACAGAGACAGAGACCAAGACGGAGACGGAGACAGAGACGGAGTCAGAGACAGAGGCTGATACAGAGACAAAGTCCGAGACAGAGGCAGAGACAGAGACAGAGACAGAGACAGAGACAGAGACAGAGGCAGAGACAGAGACAGACACAGGGACACGGACAATGACACAAACAGAGACAAAGACAGAGACAGAGACAGAAACAGAGACAAAGACGGAGACAAAGACAGACACAGAGACAGAGACAGAGACAGAGACAGAGACAGAGACAGAGACAGAGACAGAGACAGAGACAGAGACCGAGGCAAAGGCAGAGGCAGAGACAGAGACGGACACAGAGACAGAGACCGAGACAGAGACAGAGACAGAGACAGAGACAGAGACAGAGACAGAGACAGAGGCAGAGGCAGAGACGGAGACGGAGACAGAGACAGAGACCAAGACGGAGACGGAGACAGAGACGGAGTCAGAGACAGAGGCAGATACAGAGACAAAGACCGAGACAGAGGCAGAGACAGAGACAGAGGCAAGGGCAGAGGCAGAGACAGCGACGGAGACAGAGACAGAGACCGAGACGGAGACAGAGACAGGACAGAGACAGAGACGGAGACAAATACCGAGACAGAGACAGAGACAGAGACAGAGACAGAGACAGAGACAGAGACAGAGACAGAGACGGAGGCAGAGGCAGAGACGGAGACGGAGACAGAGACAGAGACAGAGACAGGGACAGTGACAGAAACAGAGACAAAGACAAAGACAGAGACAGAGACAGAAACAGAGGCAAAGACGGAGACAAAGACAGAGACAGAGACAGAGACAGAGACAGAGACAGAGACAGACACAGAGACAGAGACAGAGACAGAGACAGAGACAGAGACAGAGACAGAGACAGAGACAGAGACAGAGACCGAGGCAAAGGCAGAGGCAGAGACAGAGACGGACACAGAGACAGAGACCGAGACAGAGACAGAGACGGAGACAAATACCGAGACAGAGACAGAGACAGAGACAGAGACAGAGACAGAGACAGAGACAGAGACAGAGACGGAGGCAGAGGCAGAGACGGAGACGGAGACAGAGACACAGACAGAGAGAGAGACAGAGACAGAGGCAGAGGCAGAGACGGGGACAGGGACAGGGACAGGACAGGGACAAGGACAGCAAGATGGACAGGGACAGGGAGCGGGTCAGAGACAGAGACAGAGGCAGAGGCAGAGACAGAGACAGAGACAGGGACAGAGACAGAGACAGAGACAGAGACTGAGTCAGAGACAGAGACAGAGAGAGGGACAGAGACAGAGACAGAGACAGAGACAAAGACAGAGACAGAGACAGAGACGGAGGCAGAGGCAGAGACGGAGACGGAGACGGAGACAGAGACACAGACAGAGAGAGAGACAGAGACAGAGGCAGAGGCAGAGACAGGGACAGGGACAGGGACAGGGACAGGACAGGGACAAGGACAGGGACAAGGACAGCAAGAGGGACAGGGTCAGGGTGCGGGTCAGAGACAGAGACAGAGGCAGAGGCAGAGGCAGATGCAGGGACAGAGACAGGGCCAAAGGCAGAGGCAGAGACAGAGACAGAGACAGAGACAGAGACAGAGACAGAGACAGAGACAGAGACAGAGACAGAGACAGAGACAGAGACAGAGGCAGAGACAGAGACAGAGACAGAGACAGAGACAGAGACAGGGACAGTGACAGAAACAGAGACAAAGACAAAGACAGAGACAGAGACAGAAACAGAGGCAAAGACGGAGACAAAGACAGAGACAGAGACAGAGACAGAGACAGAGACAGAGACCGACGCAAAGGCAGAGGCAGAGACAGAGACGGAGACAGAGACAGAGACAGAGACAGAGACAGAGACAGAGACAGAGACAGAGACAGAGACAGAGACAGAGACAGAGACAGAGACAGAGACAGAGACAGAGACAGAGACAGAGACAGAGACAGAGACAGAGACAGAGACAGAGACAGAGACAGAGACCAAGACGGAGACGGAGACAGAGACGGAGTCAGAGACAGAGACAGATACAGAGACAAAGACCGAGACAGAGGCAGAGACAGACACAGAGACAGAGACAGAGACCAAGACGGAGGCGGAGACAGAGACAGGCACGGGGTCAGAGACAGAGACAGAGGCAGAAGCAGAGACAGAGACAGCGACAGAGACAGAGACTGAGACAGAGTCAGAGACAAAGACAGAGACAGAGACAGAAACACAGACAAAGACGGAGACAAAGACAGACACAGAGACAGAGACAGAGACAGAGGCAAGGGCAGAGGCAGAGACAGCGACGGAGACAGAGACAGAGACCGAGACGGAGACAGAGACAGGACAGAGACAGAGACGGAGACAAATACCGAGACAGAGACAGAGACAGAGACAGAGACAGAGACAGAGACAGAGACAGAGACAGAGACAGAGACAGAGACGGAGGCAGAGGCAGAGACGGAGACGGAGACAGAGACACAGACAGAGAGAGAGACAGAGACAGAGGCAGAGGCAGAGACGGGGACAGGGACAGGGACAGGACAGGGACAAGGACAGCAAGATGGACAGGGACAGGGAGCGGGTCAGAGACAGAGACAGAGGCAGAGGCAGAGACAGAGACAGGGACAGAGACAGAGACAGAGACAGAGACTGAGTCAGAGACAGAGACAGAGAGAGGGACAGAGACAGAGACAGAGACAGAGACAAAGACAGAGACAGAGACAGAGACGGAGGCAGAGGCAGAGACGGAGACGGAGACAGAGACACAGACAGAGAGAGAGACAGAGACAGAGGCAGAGGCAGAGACAGGGACAGGGACAGGGACAGGACAGGGACAAGGACAGGGACAAGGACAGCAAGAGGGACAGGGTCAGGGTGCGGGTCAGAGACAGAGACAGAGGCAGAGGCAGAGGCAGATGCAGGGACAGAGACAGGGCCAAAGGCAGAGGCAGAGACAGAGGCAGAGACAGAGACAGAGACAGAGACAGAGACAGAGACAGAGACAGAGACAGAGACAGCGACAGAGACAGAGACAGAGACAGAGACAGAGACAGAGACAGGGACAGTGACAGAAACAGAGACAAAGACAAAGACAGAGACAGAGACAGAAACAGAGGCAAAGACGGAGACAAAGACAGAGACAGAGACAGAGACAGAGACAGAGACAGAGACCGACGCAAAGGCAGAGGCAGAGACAGAGACGGAGACAGAGACAGAGACAGAGACAGAGACAGAGACAGAGACAGAGACAGAGACAGAGACAGAGACAGAGACAGAGACAGAGACAGAGACAGAGACAGAGACAGAGACAGAGACAGAGACAGAGACAGAGACCAAGACGGAGACGGAGACAGAGACGGAGTCAGAGACAGAGACAGATACAGAGACAAAGACCGAGACAGAGGCAGAGACAGACACAGAGACAGAGACAGAGACCAAGACGGAGGCGGAGACAGAGACAGGCACGGGGTCAGAGACAGAGACAGAGGCAGAAGCAGAGACAGAGACAGCGACAGAGACAGAGACTGAGACAGAGTCAGAGACAAAGACAGAGACAGAGACAGAAACACAGACAAAGACGGAGACAAAGACAGACACAGAGACAGAGACAGAGACAGAGGCAAGGGCAGAGGCAGAGACAGCGACGGAGACAGAGACAGAGACCGAGACGGAGACAGAGACAGGACAGAGACAGAGACGGAGACAAATACCGAGACAGAGACAGAGACAGAGACAGAGACAGAGACAGAGACAGAGACAGAGACAGAGACGGAGGCAGAGGCAGAGACGGAGACAGAGACAGAGACAGAGACAGAGGCAGAGGCAGAGACGGAGACGGAGACAGAGACAGAGACCAAGACGGAGACGGAAACAGAGACGGAGGCAGAGACAGAGACAGATACAGAGACAAAGACCGAGACAGAGGCAGAGACAGAGACAGAGACAGAGACAGAGACAGAGGCAGAGACAGAGACAGAGACAGGGACAGGGACAGTGACAGAAACAGAGACAAAGACAGAGACAGAGACAGAAACGGAGACAAAGACGGAGACAAAGACAGACACAGAGCCAGAGACAGAGACAGAGACAGAGACAGAGACAGAGACAAAGGCAGAGGCAGAGACAGAGAAGGAGACGGAGACAGAGACAGAGACAGAGACAGAGACAGAGACAGAGACAGAGACAGAGACTGAGACAGAGACAGAGACAGAGACAGAGACAGAGACAGAGACAGAGACAGAGGCAGAGGCAGAGACGGAGACGGAGACAGAGACAGAGACCAAGACGGAGACGGAAACAGAGACGGAGGCAGAGACAGAGACAGATACAGAGACAAAGACCGGGACAGAGGCAGAGACAGAGACAGAGACAGAGACAGAGACAGAGGCAGAGACAGAGACAGAGACAGGGACAGGGACAGTGACAGAAACAGAGACAAAGACAGAGACAGAGACAGAAACAGAGACAAAGACGGAGACAAAGACAGACACAGAGCCAGAGACAGAGACAGAGACAGAGACAGAGACAGAGACAAAGGCAGAGGCAGAGACAGAGAAGGAGACGGAGACAGAGACGGAGTCAGAGACAGAGGCAGAGGCAGAGACAGAGACAGAGATAGGGACAGGGACAGTGACAGAAACAGAGACAAAGACTGAGACAGAGACAGAAACAGAGACAAAGACGGAGACAAAGACAGACTCAGAGACAGAGACAGAGACAGAGACAGAGACAGAGGCAAAGGCAGAGGCAGAGACAGAGACGGAGACAGTGACAGAGACCGAGACGGAGACAGAGACAGGACAGAGACAGAGACGGAGACAAATACCGAGACAGAGACAGAGACAGAGACAGAGACAGAGACAGAGACGGAGGCAGAGGCAGAGACGGAGACGGAGACAGAGACACAGACAGATAGAGAGACAGAGACAGAGGCAGAGGCAGAGACAGGGACAGGGACAGGGACAGGACAGGGACAAGGACAGCAAGAGGGACAGGGACAGGGAGCGGGTCAGAGACAGAGACAGAGGCAGAGGCAGAGACAGAGACACAGACAGAGACAGAGACAGAGACTGAGTTAGAGACAGAGACAGAGAGAGGGACAGAGACAGAGACAGAGACAGAGACAAAGACAGAGACAGAGACAGAGACAGAGACGGAGACAAAGACCGAGTCAGAGACAGGGACAGAGACAGGGACAGAGACAGAGACAGAGTCAGAAACGGGGACAGGGACAGGGACAGGGACAGGACAGGGACAAGGACAGCAAGAGGGACAGGGACAGGGTGCGGGTCAGAGACAGAGACAGAGGCAGAGGCAGAGGCAGATGCAGGGACAGAGACAGGGCCAAAGGCAGAGGCGGAGACAGAGACAGGAGCAGAGACAGGGGCAGAGGCAGAGGTTGAGACAGAGACAGAGACCAAGACCGAGACCGGACCGAGACAGAGACGGAGGCCGAGACAGAGACAGAGGCAGAGACAGAGACAGAGACAGAGACAGCGACAGAGACAGAGACAGAGACAGAGACAGAGACAGAGACAGAGACAGAGACAGAGACAGAGACAGAGACCAAGACGGAGACGGAGACAGAGACGGAGTCAGAGACAGAGGCTGATACAGAGACAAAGTCCGAGACAGAGGCAGAGACAGAGACAGAGACAGAGACAGAGACAGAGACAGAGGCAGAGACAGAGACAGACACAGGGACACGGACAATGACACAAACAGAGACAAAGACAGAGACAGAGACAGAAACAGAGACAAAGACGGAGACAAAGACAGACACAGAGACAGAGACAGAGACAGAGACAGAGACAGAGACAGAGACAGAGACAGAGACAGAGACCGAGGCAAAGGCAGAGGCAGAGACAGAGACGGACACAGAGACAGAGACCGAGACAGAGACAGAGACAGAGACAGAGACAGAGACAGAGACAGAGACAGAGACAGAGGCAGAGGCAGAGACGGAGACGGAGACAGAGACAGAGACCAAGACGGAGACGGAGACAGAGACGGAGTCAGAGACAGAGGCAGATACAGAGACAAAGACCGAGACAGAGGCAGAGACAGAGACAGAGACAGAGACAGAGACAGAGACAGAGGCAGAGACAGAGACAGACACAGGGACAGGGACAATGACAGAAACAGAGACAAAGACAGAGACAGAGACAGAAACACAGACAAAGACGGAGACAAAGACAGACACAGAGACAGAGACAGAGACAGAGGCAAGGGCAGAGGCAGAGACAGCGACGGAGACAGAGACAGAGACCGAGACGGAGACAGAGACAGGACAGAGACAGAGACGGAGACAAATACCGAGACAGAGACAGAGACAGAGACAGAGACAGAGACAGAGACAGAGACAGAGACAGAGACGGAGGCAGAGGCAGAGACGGAGACGGAGACAGAGACACAGACAGAGAGAGAGACAGAGACAGAGGCAGAGGCAGAGACGGGGACAGGGACAGGGACAGGACAGGGACAAGGACAGCAAGATGGACAGGGACAGGGAGCGGGTCAGAGACAGAGACAGAGGCAGAGGCAGAGACAGAGACAGGGACAGAGACAGAGACAGAGACAGAGACTGAGTCAGAGACAGAGACAGAGAGAGGGACAGAGACAGAGACAGAGACAGAGACAAAGACAGAGACAGAGACAGAGACGGAGGCAGAGGCAGAGACGGAGACGGAGACAGAGACACAGACAGAGAGAGAGACAGAGACAGAGGCAGAGGCAGAGACAGGGACAGGGACAGGGACAGGACAGGGACAAGGACAGGGACAAGGACAGCAAGAGGGACAGGGTCAGGGTGCGGGTCAGAGACAGAGACAGAGGCAGAGGCAGAGGCAGATGCAGGGACAGAGACAGGGCCAAAGGCAGAGGCAGAGACAGAGACAGAGACAGAGACAGAGACAGAGACAGAGACAGAGACAGAGACAGAGACAGAGACAGAGACAGAGACAGAGACAGAGGCAGAGACAGAGACAGAGACAGAGACAGAGACAGAGACAGGGACAGTGACAGAAACAGAGACAAAGACAAAGACAGAGACAGAGACAGAAACAGAGGCAAAGACGGAGACAAAGACAGAGACAGAGACAGAGACAGAGACAGAGACAGAGACAGAGACCGACGCAAAGGCAGAGGCAGAGACAGAGACGGAGACAGAGACAGAGACAGAGACAGAGACAGAGACAGAGACAGAGACAGAGACAGAGACAGAGACAGAGACAGAGACAGAGACAGAGACAGAGACAGAGACAGAGACAGAGACAGAGACAGAGACAGAGACAGAGACAGAGACAGAGACCAAGACGGAGACGGAGACAGAGACGGAGTCAGAGACAGAGACAGATACAGAGACAAAGACCGAGACAGAGGCAGAGACAGACACAGAGACAGAGACAGAGACCAAGACGGAGGCGGAGACAGAGACAGGCACGGGGTCAGAGACAGAGACAGAGGCAGAAGCAGAGACAGAGACAGCGACAGAGACAGAGACTGAGACAGAGTCAGAGACAAAGACAGAGACAGAGACAGAAACACAGACAAAGACGGAGACAAAGACAGACACAGAGACAGAGACAGAGACAGAGGCAAGGGCAGAGGCAGAGACAGCGACGGAGACAGAGACAGAGACCGAGACGGAGACAGAGGCAGGACAGAGACAGAGACGGAGACAAATACCGAGACAGAGACAGAGACAGAGACAGAGACAGAGACAGAGACAGAGACAGAGACAGAGACAGAGACGGAGGCAGAGGCAGAGACGGAGACGGAGACAGAGACACAGACAGAGAGAGAGACAGAGACAGAGGCAGAGGCAGAGACGGGGACAGGGACAGGGACAGGACAGGGACAAGGACAGCAAGATGGACAGGGACAGGGAGCGGGTCAGAGACAGAGACAGAGGCAGAGGCAGAGACAGAGACAGGGACAGAGACAGAGACAGAGACAGAGACTGAGTCAGAGACAGAGACAGAGAGAGGGACAGAGACAGAGACAGAGACAGAGACAAAGACAGAGACAGAGACAGAGACGGAGGCAGAGGCAGAGACGGAGACGGAGACAGAGACACAGACAGAGAGAGAGACAGAGACAGAGGCAGAGGCAGAGACAGGGACAGGGACAGGGACAGGACAGGGACAAGGACAGGGACAAGGACAGCAAGAGGGACAGGGTCAGGGTGCGGGTCAGAGACAGAGACAGAGGCAGAAGCAGAGGCAGATGCAGGGACAGAGACAGGGCCAAAGGCAGAGGCAGAGACAGAGACAGAGACAGAGACAGAGACAGAGACAGAGACAGAGACAGAGACAGAGACAGAGACAGAGACAGAGACAGAGACAGAGACAGAGACAGAGACAGAGACAGAGACAGAGACAGAGACAGGGACAGTGACAGAAACAGAGACAAAGACAAAGACAGAGACAGAGACAGAAACAGAGGCAAAGACGGAGACAAAGACAGAGACAGAGACAGAGACAGAGACAGAGACAGAGACCGACGCAAAGGCAGAGGCAGAGACAGAGACGGAGACAGAGACAGAGACAGAGACAGAGACAGAGACAGAGACAGAGACAGAGACAGAGACAGAGACAGAGACAGAGACAGAGACAGAGACAGAGACAGAGACAGAGACAGAGACAGAGACAGAGACAGAGACAGAGACAGAGACAGAGACAGAGACCAAGACGGAGACGGAGACAGAGACGGAGTCAGAGACAGAGACAGATACAGAGACAAAGACCGAGACAGAGGCAGAGACAGACACAGAGACAGAGACAGAGACCAAGACGGAGGCGGAGACAGAGACAGGCACGGGGTCAGAGACAGAGACAGAGGCAGAAGCAGAGACAGAGACAGCGACAGAGACAGAGACTGAGACAGAGTCAGAGACAGGGATAGAGACAGGGACAGAGACAGAGAGAGAGAGACAGAGGCAGAGACAGAGACAAACACAGAGACAGAGGCAGCGGCAGAGACTGAGACGGAGACATAGACAGAGACAGAGTCAGAGACAGGGACAGGGACAGGGACAGGGACAGGGACCGGATCAGAGACAGAGACAGAGGCAGATGCAGAGGCAGATCCTGGGACAGAGACAGGGCCAAAGGCAGAGGCAGAGACAGAGACAGAGACAGAGACAGAGACAGAGGCAGAGGCAGAGGCAGCGGCAGAGACGGAGACGGAGACAGAGACAGAGACCAAGACGGAGACGGACACAGAGACAGGCACGGAGTCAGAGACAGAGACAGAGACAGAGTCAGAGACGGGGACAGGGACAGGGACAGGCAGCGGGTCAGAGACAGAGACAGAGGCAGAGGCAGAGGCAGATGCAGGGACAGGGACAGAGCCAAAGGCAGAGGCAGACACAGAGACAGGAGCAGAGACAGGGGCAGAGGCAGAGGTTGAGACAGAGACAGAGACCAAGACCGAGACCGAGACCGGACCGAGACAGAGACGGAGGCCGAGACAGAGACAGAGGCAGAGACAGAGGCAGAGACAGAGACAGCGACAGAGACAGAGACAGAGACAGAGACAGAGACAGAGACACAGACAGAGGCAGAGGCAGCGGCAGAGACGGAGACAGAGACAGAGACAGAGACAGAGACAGAGGCAGAGGCAGCGGCAGAGACGGAGACGGAGACAGAGACAGAGACCAAGACGGAGACGGAGACAGAAACAGGCACGGGGTCAGAGACAGAGACAGAGGCAGAGACAGAGGCAGATACAGAGACAGAGACAGAGACAGGGATAGAGACAGGGACAGAGACAGAGAGAGAGAGACAGAGACAGAGACAGAGACAGAGACAGAGACAGAGACAGAGACAGAGACAGAGACAGAGACAGAGACAGAGACAGAGACAGAGACAGAGACAGAGACAGAGACAGAGACAGAGACAGAGACAGAGACAGAGACAGAGACAGAGACAGAGACAGAGACAAAGACCGAGACAGATACAGAGACAGAGACAGAGACAGAGACAGAGACAGAGACAGAGACAGAGACAGAGACGGAGACAAATACCGAGACAGAGACAGTGACAGAGACAGAGACAGAGACAGAGACAGAGACAGAGACAGAGACAGAGGCAGAGGCAGAGGCAGAGACAGAGACGGAGACAGAGACAGAGACCGAGACGGAGACAGAGACAGAGACAGAGACAGAGACAGAGACGGAGACAAAGACCGAGACAGAGACAGAGACAGAGACAGAGACAGAGACAGAGGCAGAGGCAGCGGCAGAGACGGAGACGGAGACAGAGACAGAGACCAAGACGGGGACGGAGACAGAGACAGAGACAGAGACAGAGACAGAGACAGAGACAGAAACAGAGACAGAGACAGAGGCAGAGGCAGAGGCAGAGACGGAGACGGAGGCAGAGACAGAGACCAAGACGGAGATGGAGACAGAGACAGGGACATGGTCAGAGACAGAGACAGAGACAGAGACAGAGGCAGAGGCAGAGGCAGAGACAGAGACCGAGACAGGGACAGAGACAGAGACAGAGGCAGCGGCAGATGCAGAGACAGAGACAGACAGGGACAGAGACAGAGAGAGAGACAGAGACAGAGACACAGACAGAGGCAGAGGCAGAGGCAGAGACAGAGACAGAGACAGGGACAGGGACAGTGACAGAGACAGAGACAGAGACTGATACAGAGACAAAGACCGAGACAGAGACAGCGACAGAGACAGAGACAGAGACAGAGACAGAGACAGAGACAGAGACGGAGACAAATACCGAGACAGAGACAGTGACAGAGACAGAGACAGAGACAGAGACAGAGACAGAGACAGAGACAGAGACAGAGACACAGACGGAGGCAGAGGCAGCGGCAGAGACGGAGACAGAGACAGAGACAGAGACAGAGACAGAGGCAGAGGCAGCGGCAGAGACGGAGACGGAGACAGAGACAGAGACAGAGACAGAGACAGAGACAGAGACAGAGACAGAGACAGAGACAGAGACAGAGACAGAGACAGAGACAGAGACAGAGACAGAGACAGAGACAGAGACAGAGACAGAGACAGAGACAGAGACAGAGACAGAGACAGAGACAGAGACAGAGACAGAGACAGAGACAGAGACAGAGACAGAGACAGAGACAGAGACAGAGACAGAGGCAGAGGCAGAGACGGAGACGGAGGCAGAGACAGAGACCAAGACGGAGATGGAGACAGAGACAGGGACAGGGACAGTGACAGAGACAGGGACAGAGACTGAAACAGAGACAAAGACCGAGACAGAGACAAAGACCGAGACAGAGACAGAGACAGAGACAGAGACAGACACAGAGCCAGATGCAGAGGCAGAGACGGAGACGGAGGCAGAGACAGAGACCAAGACGGAGATGGAGACAGAGACAGGGACAGGGACAGTGACAGAGACAGGGACAGAGACTGATACAGAGACAAAGACCGAGACAGAGACAGAGAGAGAGACAGAGACAGAGACAGAGACAGGGGCAGAGGCAGAGGCAGAGGCAGAGACAGGGGCAGAGACAGAAACCGAGACAGAGACAATTACAGAGACAGAGACGGAGGCCGAGACAGAGACGGAGACACAGACAGAGACAAAGACCGAGACAGGGACAGAGACAGAGACAGAGGCAGAGGCAGATGCAGAGACAGAGACAGAGACAGGGACAGAGACAGAGACAGAGAGAGAGACAGAGACAGAGACACAGACAGAGGCAGAGGCAGAGGCAGAGACAGTGACAGAGACAGGGACAGGGACAGTGACAGAGACAGAGACAGAGACTGATACAGAGACAAAGACCAAGACGGAGACAGAGACAGAGACAGAGACAGAGACAGAGACAGAGACAGAGACAGGGGCAGAGGCAGAGGCAGAGACAGAGACAGAGACGGAGACAGAGACAGAGGCCGAGACGGAGACAGAGACAGAGACAGAGACAGAGACGGAGAAAAGACCGAGACAGAGACAGAGTCAGTGACAGGGACAGAGACAGAGACAGAGTCAGAGACGGGGACAGGGACAGGGACAGGCAGCGGGTCAGAGACAGAGACAGAGGCAGTGGCAGAGGCAGATGCAGGGACAGAGACAGAGCCAAAGGCAGAGGCAGACACAGAGACAGGAGCAGAGACAGGGGCAGAGGCAGAGGTTGAGACAGAGACAGAGACCAAGACCGAGACCGGACCGAGACAGAGACGGAGGCCGAGACAGAGACAGAGGCAGAGACAGAGGCAGAGACAGAGACAGCGACAGAGACAGAGACAGAGACAGAGACAGAGACAGAGACACCGACAGAGGCAGAGGCAGCGGCAGAGACGGAGACAGAGACAGAGACAGAGACAGAGACAGAGGCAGAGGCAGCGGCAGAGACGGAGACGGAGACAGAGACAGAGACCAACACGGAGACGGAGACAGAGACAGAGACAGAGACAGAGACAGAGACAGAGACAGAGGCAGAGGCAGAGACGGAGACGGAGGCAGAGACAGAGACCAAGACGGAGATGGAGACAGAGACAGAGACAGAGACAGAGACAGAGACAGAGACAGAGACAGAGACAGAGACAGAGACAGAGACAGAGACAGAGACAGAGACAGAGACAGAGACAGAGACAGAGACAGAGACAGAGACAGAGACAGAGACAGAGGCAGAGACGGAGACGGAGGCAGAGACAGAGACCAAGACGGAGATGGAGACAGAGACAGGGACAGGGACAGTGACAGAGACAGGGACAGAGACTGATACAGAGACAAAGACCAAGACAGAGACAGAGACAGAGACAGAGACAGAGACAGAGGCAGAGGCAGAGGCAGAGACGGAGACGGAGGCAGAGACAGAGACCAAGACGGAGATGGAGACAGAGACAGGGACAGGGACAGTGACAGAGACAGGGACAGAGACTGATACAGAGACAAAGACCGAGACAGAGACAGAGAGAGAGACAGCGACAGAGACAGAGACAGAGACAGAGACGGAGACAAATACCCAGACAGAGACAGCGACAGAGACAGAGACAGAGACAGAGACAGAGACAGAGACAGAGACAGAGACAGAGACAGAGACAGAGACAGAGACAGAGACAGAGACAGGGGCAGAGGCAGAGGTTGAGACAGAGACAGAGACCAAGACCGAGACCGGACCGAGACAGAGACGGAGGCCGAGACAGAGACAGAGGCAGAGACAGAGGCAGAGACAGAGACAGCGACAGAGACAGAGACAGAGACAGCGACAGAGACAGAGGCAGAGGCAGCGGCAGAGACGGAGACAGAGACAGAGACAGAGACAGAGACGGAGTCAGAGACAGAGACAGATACAGAGACAAAGACTGAGACAGAGGCAGAGACAGAGACAGAGACAGAGACAGAGACAGAGACAGAGACAGAGACAGAGACAGAGACAGAGACAGAGGCAGAGACAGAGACAGAGACAGAGACAGAGACAGAGACAGAGACAGAGACGGAGACAGAGACAGAGACAGAGACAGAGACAGAGGCAGAAGCAGAGGCAGAGACGGAGACGGAGGCAGAGACAGAGACCAAGACGGAGATGGAGACAGAGACAGGGACATGGTCAGAGACAGAGACAGAGACAGAGACAGAGGCAGAGACAGAGACCGAGACAGGGACAGATACGGAGCCAGAGGCAGAGACAGCGACAGAGACAGGGACAGAGACAGAGACAGGGGAAGAGACAGAAACCGAGACAGAGACAATGACAGAGACAGAGACGGAGACGGAGACAGAGACAGAGACAGAGGCAGAGACAGAGACAGAGACAGAGACAGAGACAGAGGCAGAGACAGGGGCAGAGACAGAAACCGAGACAGAGACAATGACAGAGACAGAGACGGAGGCCGAGACAGAGACGGAGACACAGACAGAGACAATGACCGAGACAGGGACAGAGACAGAGACAGAGGCAGAGGCAGATGCAGAGACAGAGACAGAGACAGGGACAGAGACAGAGAGAGAGACAGAGACAGAGACACAGACAGAGGCAGAGGCAGAGGCAGAGACAGTGACAGAGACAGGGACAGGGACAGTGACAGAGACAAAGACCAAGACAGAGACAGAGACAGAGACAGAGACAGAGACAGAGACAGGGGCAGAGGCAGAGGCAGAGGCAGGGACAGAGACAGAGACAGAGACAGGGATAGAGACAGGGACAGAGACAGAGAGAGAGACAGAGACAGAGACAGAGACAGAGACAGAGACAGAGACAGAGACAGAGACAGAGACAGAGACAGAGACAGAGACAGAGACAGAAACAGAGACAGAGACAGAGGCAGAGGCAGAGGCAGAGACGGAGACGGAGGCAGAGACAGAGATCAAGACGGAGATGGAGACAGAGACAGGGACATGGTCAGAGACAGAGACAGAGACAGAGATAGAGGCAGAGGCAGAGGCAGAGACAGAGACCGAGACAGGGACAGAGACAGAGACAAAGGCAGAGGCAGATGCAGAGACACAGACAGAGACAGGGACAGAGACAGAGAGAGATACAGAGACAGAGACACAGACAGAGGTAGAGGCAGAGGCAGAGACAGAGACAGAGACAGGAACAGGGACAGTGACAGAGACAGAGACAGAGACTGATACAGAGACAAAGACCGAGACAGAGACAGAGACAGAGACAGGGACAGAGACAGAGAGAGAGACAGAGACAGAGACACAGACAGAGGTAGAGGCAGAGGCAGAGACAGAGACAGAGACAGGGACAGGGACAGTGACAGAGACAGAGACAGAGACTGATACAGAGACAAAGACCGAGACAGAGACAGAGACAAAGACAGAGACAGAGACAGAGACAGAGACGGAGACAAATACCGAGACAGAGACAGTGACAGAGACAGAGACAGAGACAGAGACAGAGACAGAGGCAGAGGCAGAGGCAGAGACAGAGACGGAGACAGAGACAGAGACCGAGACGGAGACAGAGACAGAGACAGAGACAGAGACGGAGACAAAGACTGAGACAGAGTCAGTGGCAGGGACAGAGACAGAGACAGAGACAGAGACAGAATCAGAGACGGGGACAGGGACAGGGACAGGCAGCGGGTCAGAGACAGAGACAGAGGCAGAGGCAGAGGCAGAGGCAGATGCAGGGACAGAGACAGAGCCAAAGGCAGAGGCAGAGACAGAGACAGGAGCAGAGACAGGGGCAGAGGCAGAGGTTGAGACAGAGACAGAGACCAAGACCGAGACCGGACCGAGACAGAGACGGAGGCCGAGACAGAGACAGAGGCAGAGACAGAGGCGGAGACAGAGACAGCGACAGAGACAGAGACAGAGACAGAGACAGAGACACAGACAGAGGCAGAGGCAGCGGCAGAGACGGAGACAGAGACAGAGACAGAGAGAGAGACAGAGATAGAGACAGAGACAGAGACAGAGACAGAGACAGAGACAGAGACAGAGACAGAGACAGAGACAGAGACAGAGACAGAGACAGAGACAGAGACAGAGACAGAGACAGAGACAGAGACAGAGACAGAGGCAGAGGCAGAGACGGAGGCGGAGGCAGAGACAGAGACCAAGACGGAGATGGAGACAGAGACAGGTACATGGTCAGAGACAGAGACAGAGACAGAGACAGAGGCAGAGGCAGAGGCAGAGACAGAGACCGAGACAGGGACAGAGACAGAGACAGAGGCAGAGGCAGATGCAGAGACAGAGACAGGGACAGGGACAGAGACAGAGAGAGAGACAGAGACAGAGACACAGACAGAGGCATAGGCAGAGGCAGAGACAGAGACAGAGACAGGGACAGGGACAGTGACAGAGACAGAGACAGAGACTGATACAGAGACAAAGACCGAGACAGAGACAGAGACAGAGACAGAGACAGAGACAGAGACGGAGACAAATACCGAGACAGAGACAGTGACAGAGACAGAGACAGAGACAGAGACAGAGACAGAGACAGAGGCAGAGGCAGAGGCAGAGACAGAGACGGAGACAGAGACAGAGACCGAGACGGAGACAGAGACAGAGACAGAGACAGAGACGGAGACAAAGACCGAGACAGAGACAGAGACAGAGACAGAGACAGAGACAGAGACAGAGACAGAGACAGGGACAGGGACAGTGACAGAGACAGGGACAGAGACTGATACAGAGACAAAGACCGAGACAGAGACAGAGACAGAGACAGAGACAGAGACAGAGACAGAGACAGAGACAGAGGCAGAGGCAGAGGCAGAGGCAGAGACGGAGACGGAGGCAGAGACAGAGACCAAGACGGAGATGGAGACAGAGACAGGGACAGGGACAGTGACAGAGACAGGGACAGAGACTGATACAGAGACAAAGACCGAGACAGAGACAGAGACAGAGACAGAGACAGAGACAGAGACAGAGACAGAGGCAGAGGCAGAGGCAGAGACGGAGACGGAGGCAGAGACAGAGACCAAGACGGAGATGGAGACAGAGACAGGGACAGGGACAGTGACAGAGACAGGGACAGAGACTGATACAGAGACAAAGACCGAGACAGAGACAGAGAGAGAGACAGAGACAGAGACAGAGACAGAGACGGAGACAAATACCCAGACAGAGACAGCGACAGAGACAGAGACAGAGACAGAGACAGAGACAGAGACAGAGACAGAGACAGAGACAGAGACAGAGACAGAGACAGAGACAGAGACAGAGACAGAGACAGAGACAGAGACAGAGACGGAGACGGAGACAGAGACAGAGACAGAGACAGAGACAGAGACAGAGGCAGAGACAGAGACAGAGACAGAGACAGAGACAGAGACAGAGACAGAGACAGAGACAGAGACAGAGACAGAGACAGAGACAGAGACAGAGACAGAGACAGAGACAGAGACAGAGACAGAGACAGAGACAGAGACAGAGACAGAGACAGAGACAGAGGCAGAGGCAGAGACGGAGACGGAGGCAGAGACAGAGACCAAGACGGAGATGGAGACAGAGACAGGGACAGGGACAGTGACAGAGACAGGGACAGAGACTGATACAGAGACAAAGACCGAGACAGAGACAGAGACAGAGACAGAGACAGACACAGAGGCAGAGGCAGAGGCAGAGACGGAGACGGAGGCAGAGACAGAGACCAAGACGGAGATGGAGACAGAGACAGGGACAGGGACAGTGACAGAGACAGGGACAGAGACTGATACAGAGACAAAGACCGAGACAGAGACAGAGAGAGAGACAGAGACAGAGACAGAGACACGGGCAGAGGCAGAGGCAGAGGCAGAGACAGGGGCAGAGACAGAAACCGAGACAGAGACAATGACAGAGACAGAGACGGAGGCCGAGACAGAGACGGAGACACAGACAGAGACAAAGACCGAGACAGGGACAGAGACAGAGACAGAGGCAGAGGCAGATGCAGAGACAGAGACAGAGACAGGGACAGAGACAGAGACAGAGAGAGAGACAGAGACAGAGACACAGACAGAGGCAGAGGCAGAGGCAGAGACAGTGACAGAGACAGGGACAGGGACAGTGACAGAGACAGAGACAGAGACTGATACAGAGACAAAGACCAAGACAGAGACAGAGACAGAGACAGAGACAGAGTCAGAGACAGAGACAGAGACAGGGGCAGAGGCAGAGGCAGAGACAGAGACGGAGACAGAGACAGAGGCCGAGACGGAGACAGAGACAGAGACAGAGACAGAGACGGAGAAAAGACCGAGACAGAGACAGAGTCAGTGACAGGGACAGAGACAGAGACAGAGACAGAGACAGAGTCAGAGACGGGGACAGGGACAGGGACAGGCAGCGGGTCAGAGACAGAGACAGAGGCAGTGGCAGAGGCAGATGCAGGGACAGAGACAGAGCCAAAGGCAGAGGCAGACACAGAGGCAGGAGCAGAGACAGGGGCAGAGGCAGAGGTTGAGACAGAGACAGAGACCAAGACCGAGACCGGACCGAGACAGAGACGGAGGCCGAGACAGAGACAGAGGCAGAGACAGAGGCAGAGACAGAGACAGAGACAGCGACAGAGACAGAGACAGAGACAGAGACAGAGACAGAGACACCGACAGAGGCAGAGGCAGCGGCAGAGACGGAGACAGAGACAGAGACAGAGACAGAGACAGAGGCAGAGGCAGCGGCAGAACCGGAGACGGAGACAGAGACAGAGACCAACACGGAGACGGAGACAGAGACAGAGACAGAGACAGAGACAGAGACAGAGACAGAGGCAGAGGCAGAGACGGAGACGGAGGCAGAGACAGAGACCAAGACGGAGATGGAGACAGAGACAGGGACAGGGACAGTGACAGAGACAGGGACAGAGACTGATACAGAGACAAAGACCAAGACAGAGACAGAGACAGAGACAGAGACAGAGACAGAGGCAGAGGCAGAGGCAGAGACGGAGACGGAGGCAGAGACAGGGACCAAGACGGAGATGGAGACAGAGACAGGGACAGGGACAGTGACAGAGACAGGGACAGAGACTGATACAGAGACAAAGACCGAGACAGAGACAGAGAGAGAGACAGCGACAGAGACAGAGACAGAGACAGAGACGGAGACAAATACCCAGACAGAGACAGCGACAGAGACAGAGACAGAGGCAGAGACAGAGCCCGAGACAGGGACAGATACGGAGCCAGAGGCAGAGACAGCGACAGAGGCAGAGGCAGCGGCAGAGACGGAGACAGAGACAGAGACAGAGACAGAGACAGAGGCAGAGGCAGCGGCAGAGACGGAGACGGAGACAGAGACAGAGACCAAGACGGAGACGGAGACAGAAACAGGCACGGGGTCAGAGACAGAGACAGAGGCAGAGACAGAGGCAGATACAGAGACAGAGACAGAGACAGGGATAGAGACAGGGACAGAGACAGAGAGAGAGAGACAGAGACAGAGACAGAGACAGAGACAGAGACAGAGACAGAGACAGAGACAGAGACAGAGACAGAGACAGAGACAGAGACAGAGACAGAGACAGAGACAGAGACAGAGACAGAGACAGAGACAGAGACAGAGACAGATACAGAGACAGAGACAGAGACAGAGACAGAGACAGAGACAGAGACAGAGACAGAGACAGAGACAGAGACAGAGACAGAGACAGAGACAGAGGCAGAGGCAGAGGCAGAGACAGAGACGGAGACAGAGACAGAGACCGAGACGGAGACAGAGACAGAGACAGAGACAGAGACAGAGGCGGAGACAAAGACCGAGACAGAGACAGAGACAGAGACAGAGACAGAGACAGAGGCAGAGGCAGCGGCAGAGACGGAGACGGGGACAGAGACAGAGACCAAGACGGGGACGGAGACAGAGACAGGCACGGGGTCAGAGACAGAGACAGAGGCAGAGGCAGAGGCAGGGACAGAGACAGAGACAGAGACAGGGATAGAGACAGGGACAGAGACAGAGAGAGAGACAGAGACAGAGACAGAGACAGAGACAGAGACAGAGACAGAGACAGAGACAGAGACAGAGGCAGAGGCAGAGACAGAGACAGAGACAGGGACAGGGACAGTGACAGAGACAGAGACAGAGACTGATACAGAGACAAAGACCGAGACAGAGACA
Organism: Megachile willughbiella; assembly: GCA_945859595.2. Taxonomy (NCBI): domain Eukaryota; kingdom Metazoa; phylum Arthropoda; class Insecta; order Hymenoptera; family Megachilidae; genus Megachile; species Megachile willughbiella. Next base: position 4,404,303 of record CAMAOD020000088.1, on the reverse strand, counting down.
GAGACAAAGACAGAGACAGAGACAGAGACAGAGACGGAGACAAATACCGAGACAGAGACAGTGACAGAGACAGAGACAGAGACAGAGACAGAGACAGAGACAGAGACAGAGACAGAGGCAGAGGCAGAGGCAGAGACAGAGACAGAGACAGGGACAGAGACAGAGAGAGAGACAGAGACAGAGACACAGACAGAGGTAGAGGCAGAGGCAGAGACAGAGACAGAGACAGGGACAGGGACAGTGACAGAGACAGAGACAGAGACTGATACAGAGACAAAGACCGAGACAGAGACAGAGACAGAGACAGGGACAGAGACAGAGAGAGAGACAGAGACAGAGACACAGACAGAGGTAGAGGCAGAGGCAGAGACAGAGACAGAGACAGGGACAGGGACAGTGACAGAGACAGAGACAGAGACTGATACAGAGACAAAGACCGAGACAGAGACAGAGACAAAGACAGAGACAGAGACAGAGACAGAGACGGAGACAAATACCGAGACAGAGACAGTGACAGAGACAGAGACAGAGACAGAGACAGAGACAGAGACAGAGACAGAGGCAGAGGCAGAGGCAGAGACAGAGACGGAGACAGAGACAGAGACCGAGACGGAGACAGAGACAGAGACAGAGACAGAGACGGAGACAAAGACTGAGACAGAGTCAGTGACAGGGACAGAGACAGAGACAGAGACAGAGACAGAATCAGAGACGGGGACAGGGACATGGACAGGCAGCGGGTCAGAGACAGAGACAGAGGCAGAGGCAGAGGCAGATGCAGGGACAGAGACAGAGCCAAAGGCAGAGGCAGAGACAGAGACAGGAGCAGAGACAGGGGCAGAGGCAGAGGTTGAGACAGAGACAGAGACCAAGACCGAGACCGGACCGAGACAGAGACGGAGGCCGAGACAGAGACAGAGGCAGAGACAGAGGCAGAGACAGAGACAGCGACAGAGACAGAGACAGAGACAGAGACAGAGACAGAGACACAGACAGAGGCAGAGGCAGCGGCAGAGACGGAGACAGAGACAGAGACAGAGAGAGAGACAGAGATAGAGACAGAGACAGAGACAGAGACAGAGACAGAGACAGAGACAGAGACAGAGACAGAGACAGAGACAGAGACAGAGACAGAGACAGAGGCAGAGGCAGAGACGGAGGCGGAGGCAGAGACAGAGACCAAGACGGAGATGGAGACAGAGACAGGTACATGGTCAGAGACAGAGACAGAGACAGAGACAGAGGCAGAGGCAGAGGCAGAGACAGAGACCGAGACAGGGACAGAGACAGAGACAGAGGCAGAGGCAGATGCAGAGACAGAGACAGGGACAGGGGCAGAGACAGAGAGAGAGACAGAGACAGAGACACAGACAGAGGCATAGGCAGAGGCAGAGACAGAGACAGAGACAGGGACAGGGACAGTGACAGAGACAGAGACAGAGACTGATACAGAGACAAAGACCGAGACAGACACAGAGACAGAGACAGAGACAGAGACAGAGACGGAGACAAATACCGAGACAGAGACAGTGACAGAGACAGAGACAGAGACAGAGACAGAGACAGAGACAGAGGCAGAGGCAGAGGCAGAGACAGAGACGGAGACAGAGACAGAGACCGAGACGGAGACAGAGACAGAGACAGAGACAGAGACGGAGACAAAGACCGAGACAGAGACAGAGACAGAGACAGAGACAGAGACAGAGACAGAGACAGAGACAGGGAGAGGGACAGTGACAGAGACAGGGACAGAGACTGATACAGAGACAAAGACCGAGACAGAGACAGAGACAGAGACAGAGACAGAGACAGAGACAGAGACAGAGACAGAGACAGAGACAGAGGCAGAGGCAGAGGCAGAGGCAGAGACGGAGACGGAGGCAGAGACAGAGACCAAGACGGAGATGGAGACAGAGACAGGGACAGGGACAGTGACAGAGACAGGGACAGAGACTGATACAGAGACAAAGACCGAGACAGAGACAGAGACAGAGACAGAGACAGAGACAGAGACAGAGACAGAGGCAGAGGCAGAGGCAGAGGCAGAGACGGAGACGGAGGCAGAGACAGAGACCAAGACGGAGATGGAGACAGAGACAGGGACAGGGACAGTGACAGAGACAGGGACAGAGACTGATACAGAGACAAAGACCGAGACAGAGACAGAGAGAGAGACAGAGACAGAGACAGAGACAGAGACAGAGACAGAGACAGAGACACCGACAGAGGCAGAGGCAGCGGCAGAGACGGAGACAGAGACAGAGACAGAGACAGAGACAGAGGCAGAGGCAGCGGCAGAACCGGAGACGGAGACAGAGACAGAGACCAACACGGAGACGGAGACAGAGACAGAGACAGAGACAGAGACAGAGACAGAGACAGAGACAGAGACAGAGGCAGAGGCAGAGACGGAGACGGAGGCAGAGACAGAGACCAAGACGGAGATGGAGACAGAGACAGAGACAGAGACAGAGACAGAGACAGAGACAGAGACAGAGACAGAGACAGAGACAGAGACAGAGACAGAGACAGAGACAGAGACAGAGACAGAGACAGAGACAGAGACAGAGACAGAGACAGAGACAGAGGCAGAGACGGAGACGGAGGCAGAGACAGAGACCAAGACGGAGATGGAGACAGAGACAGGGACAGGGACAGTGACAGAGACAGGGACAGAGACTGATACAGAGACAAAGACCAAGACAGAGACAGAGACAGAGACAGAGACAGAGACAGAGGCAGAGGCAGAGGCAGAGACGGAGACGGAGGCAGAGACAGAGACCAAGACGGAGATGGAGACAGAGACAGGGACAGGGACAGTGACAGAGACAGGGACAGAGACTGATACAGAGACAAAGACCGAGACAGAGACAGAGAGAGAGACAGCGACGGAGACAGAGACAGAGACAGAGACGGAGACAAATACCCAGACAGAGACAGCGACAGAGACAGAGACAGAGACAGAGACAGAGACAGAGACAGAGACAGAGACAGAGACAGAGACAGAGACAGAGACAGAGACAGAGACAGGGGCAGAGGCAGAGGTTGAGACAGAGACAGAGACCAAGACCGAGACCGGACCGAGACAGAGACGGAGGCCGAGACAGAGACAGAGGCAGAGACAGAGGCAGAGACAGAGACAGCGACAGAGACAGAGACAGAGACAGCGACAGAGACAGAGGCAGAGGCAGCGGCAGAGACGGAGACAGAGACAGAGACAGAGACAGAGACGGAGTCAGAGACAGAGACAGATACAGAGACAAAGACTAAGACAGAGGCAGAGACAGAGACAGAGACAGAGACAGAGACAGAGACAGAGACAGAGACAGAGACAGAGACAGAGACAGAGGCAGAGGCAGAGACAGAGACAGAGACAGAGACAGAGACAGAGACAGAGACAGAGACGGAGACAGAGACAGAGACAGAGACAGAGACAGAGGCAGAAGCAGAGGCAGAGACGGAGACGGAGGCAGAGACAGAGACCAAGACGGAGATGGAGACAGAGACAGGGACATGGTCAGAGACAGAGACAGAGACAGAGACAGAGGCAGAGACAGAGCCCGAGACAGGGACAGATACGGAGCCAGAGGCAGAGACAGCGACAGAGACAGGGACAGAGACAGAGACAGGGGAAGAGACAGAAACCGAGACAGAGACAATGACAGAGACAGAGACGGAGACGGAGACAGAGACAGAGACAGAGGCAGAGACAGAGACAGAGACAGAGACAGAGACAGAGGCAGAGACAGGGGCAGAGACAGAAACCGAGACAGAGACAATGACAGAGACAGAGACGGAGGCCGAGACAGAGACGGAGACACAGACAGAGACAAAGACCGAGACAGGGACAGAGACAGAGACAGAGGCAGAGGCAGATGCAGAGACAGAGACAGAGACAGGGACAGAGACAGAGAGAGAGACAGAGACAGAGACACAGACAGAGGCAGAGGCAGAGGCAGAGAGAGTGACAGAGACAGGGACAGGGACAGTGACAGAGACAGAGACAGAGACAGAGACTGATACAGAGACAAAGACCAAGACAGAGACAGAGACAGAGACAGAGACAGAGACAGAGACAGAGACAGAGACAGAGACAGAGACAGAGACGGAGACAAATACCGAGACAGAGACAGTGACAGAGACAGAGACAGAGACAGAGACAGAGACAGAGACAGAGACAGAGGCAGAGGCAGAGGCAGAGACAGAGACGGAGACAGAGACAGAGACCGAGACGGAGACAGAGACAGAGACAGAGACAGAGACGGAGACAAAGACTGAGACAGAGTCAGTGACAGGGACAGAGACAGAGACAGAGACAGAGACAGAATCAGAGACGGGGACAGGGACATGGACAGGCAGCGGGTCAGAGACAGAGACAGAGGCAGAGGCAGAGGCAGATGCAGGGACAGAGACAGAGCCAAAGGCAGAGGCAGAGACAGAGACAGGAGCAGAGACAGGGGCAGAGGCAGAGGTTGAGACAGAGACAGAGACCAAGACCGAGACCGGACCGAGACAGAGACGGAGGCCGAGACAGAGACAGAGGCAGAGACAGAGGCAGAGACAGAGACAGCGACAGAGACAGAGACAGAGACAGAGACAGAGACAGAGACACAGACAGAGGCAGAGGCAGCGGCAGAGACGGAGACAGAGACAGAGACAGAGAGAGAGACAGAGATAGAGACAGAGACAGAGACAGAGACAGAGACAGAGACAGAGACAGAGACAGAGACAGAGACAGAGACAGAGACAGAGACAGAGACAGAGGCAGAGGCAGAGACGGAGGCGGAGGCAGAGACAGAGACCAAGACGGAGATGGAGACAGAGACAGGTACATGGTCAGAGACAGAGACAGAGACAGAGACAGAGGCAGAGGCAGAGGCAGAGACAGAGACCGAGACAGGGACAGAGACAGAGACAGAGGCAGAGGCAGATGCAGAGACAGAGACAGGGACAGGGGCAGAGACAGAGAGAGAGACAGAGACAGAGACACAGACAGAGGCATAGGCAGAGGCAGAGACAGAGACAGAGACAGGGACAGGGACAGTGACAGAGACAGAGACAGAGACTGATACAGAGACAAAGACCGAGACAGACACAGAGACAGAGACAGAGACAGAGACAGAGACGGAGACAAATACCGAGACAGAGACAGTGACAGAGACAGAGACAGAGACAGAGACAGAGACAGAGACAGAGGCAGAGGCAGAGGCAGAGACAGAGACGGAGACAGAGACAGAGACCGAGACGGAGACAGAGACAGAGACAGAGACAGAGACGGAGACAAAGACCGAGACAGAGACAGAGACAGAGACAGAGACAGAGACAGAGACAGAGACAGAGACAGGGAGAGGGACAGTGACAGAGACAGGGACAGAGACTGATACAGAGACAAAGACCGAGACAGAGACAGAGACAGAGACAGAGACAGAGACAGAGACAGAGACAGAGACAGAGACAGAGACAGAGGCAGAGGCAGAGGCAGAGACGGAGACGGAGGCAGAGACAGAGACCAAGACGGAGATGGAGACAGAGACAGGGACAGGGACAGTGACAGAGACAGGGACAGAGACTGATACAGAGACAAAGACCGAGACAGAGACAGAGACAGAGACAGAGACAGAGACAGAGACAGAGACAGAGGCAGAGGCAGAGGCAGAGGCAGAGACGGAGACGGAGGCAGAGACAGAGACCAAGACGGAGATGGAGACAGAGACAGGGACAGGGACAGTGACAGAGACAGGGACAGAGACTGATACAGAGACAAAGACCGAGACAGAGACAGAGAGAGAGACAGAGACAGAGACAGAGACAGAGACAGAGACAGAGACAGAGACACCGACAGAGGCAGAGGCAGCGGCAGAGACGGAGACAGAGACAGAGACAGAGACAGAGACAGAGGCAGAGGCAGCGGCAGAACCGGAGACGGAGACAGAGACAGAGACCAACACGGAGACGGAGACAGAGACAGAGACAGAGACAGAGACAGAGACAGAGACAGAGACAGAGACAGAGGCAGAGGCAGAGACGGAGACGGAGGCAGAGACAGAGACCAAGACGGAGATGGAGACAGAGACAGAGACAGAGACAGAGACAGAGACAGAGACAGAGACAGAGACAGAGACAGAGACAGAGACAGAGACAGAGACAGAGACAGAGACAGAGACAGAGACAGAGACAGAGACAGAGACAGAGACAGAGACAGAGGCAGAGACGGAGACGGAGGCAGAGACAGAGACCAAGACGGAGATGGAGACAGAGACAGGGACAGGGACAGTGACAGAGACAGGGACAGAGACTGATACAGAGACAAAGACCAAGACAGAGACAGAGACAGAGACAGAGACAGAGACAGAGGCAGAGGCAGAGGCAGAGACGGAGACGGAGGCAGAGACAGAGACCAAGACGGAGATGGAGACAGAGACAGGGACAGGGACAGTGACAGAGACAGGGACAGAGACTGATACAGAGACAAAGACCGAGACAGAGACAGAGAGAGAGACAGCGACGGAGACAGAGACAGAGACAGAGACGGAGACAAATACCCAGACAGAGACAGCGACAGAGACAGAGACAGAGACAGAGACAGAGACAGAGACAGAGACAGAGACAGAGACAGAGACAGAGACAGAGACAGAGACAGAGACAGGGGCAGAGGCAGAGGTTGAGACAGAGACAGAGACCAAGACCGAGACCGGACCGAGACAGAGACGGAGGCCGAGACAGAGACAGAGGCAGAGACAGAGGCAGAGACAGAGACAGCGACAGAGACAGAGACAGAGACAGCGACAGAGACAGAGGCAGAGGCAGCGGCAGAGACGGAGACAGAGACAGAGACAGAGACAGAGACGGAGTCAGAGACAGAGACAGATACAGAGACAAAGACTAAGACAGAGGCAGAGACAGAGACAGAGACAGAGACAGAGACAGAGACAGAGACAGAGACAGAGACAGAGACAGAGACAGAGGCAGAGGCAGAGACAGAGACAGAGACAGAGACAGAGACAGAGACAGAGACAGAGACGGAGACAGAGACAGAGACAGAGACAGAGACAGAGGCAGAAGCAGAGGCAGAGACGGAGACGGAGGCAGAGACAGAGACCAAGACGGAGATGGAGACAGAGACAGGGACATGGTCAGAGACAGAGACAGAGACAGAGACAGAGGCAGAGACAGAGCCCGAGACAGGGACAGATACGGAGCCAGAGGCAGAGACAGCGACAGAGACAGGGACAGAGACAGAGACAGGGGAAGAGACAGAAACCGAGACAGAGACAATGACAGAGACAGAGACGGAGACGGAGACAGAGACAGAGACAGAGGCAGAGACAGAGACAGAGACAGAGACAGAGACAGAGGCAGAGACAGGGGCAGAGACAGAAACCGAGACAGAGACAATGACAGAGACAGAGACGGAGGCCGAGACAGAGACGGAGACACAGACAGAGACAAAGACCGAGACAGGGACAGAGACAGAGACAGAGGCAGAGGCAGATGCAGAGACAGAGACAGAGACAGGGACAGAGACAGAGAGAGAGACAGAGACAGAGACACAGACAGAGGCAGAGGCAGAGGCAGAGAGAGTGACAGAGACAGGGACAGGGACAGTGACAGAGACAGAGACAGAGACAGAGACTGATACAGAGACAAAGACCAAGACAGAGACAGAGACAGAGACAGAGACAGAGACAGAGACAGAGACAGAGACAGGGGCAGAGGCAGAGGCAGAGACAGAGACAGAGACGGAGACAGAGACAGAGGCCGAGACGGAGACAGAGACAGAGACAGAGACAGAGACGGAGAAAAGACCGAGACAGAGACAGAGTCAGTGACAGGGACAGAGACAGAGACAGAGACAGAGACAGAGTCAGAGACGGGGACAGGGACAGGGACAGGCAGCGGGTCAGAGACAGAGACAGAGGCAGAGGCAGAGGCAGATGCAGGGACAGAGACAGAGCCAAAGGCTGAGGCAGACACAGAGACAGGAGCAGAGACAGGGGCAGAGGCAGAGGTTGAGACAGAGACATAGACCAAGACCGAGACCGGACCGAGACAGAGACGGAGGCCGAGACAGAGACAGAGGCAGCGACAGAGGCAGAGACAGAGACAGCGACAGAGACAGAGACAGAGACAGAGACAGAGACACCGACAGAGGCAGAGGCAGCGGCAGAGACGGAGACAGAGACAGAGAGAGAGACAGAGACAGAGACACAGACAGAGGTAGAGGCAGAGGCAGAGACAGAGACAGAGACAGGGACAGGGACAGTGACAGAGACAGAGACAGAGACTGATACAGAGACAAAGACCGAGACAGAGACAGAGACAAAGACAGAGACAGAGACAGAGACAGAGACGGAGACAAATACCGAGACAGAGACAGTGACAGAGACAGAGACAGAGACAGAGACAGAGACAGAGACAGAGACAGAGGCAGAGGCAGAGGCAGAGACAGAGACGGAGACAGAGACAGAGACCGAGACGGAGACAGAGACAGAGACAGAGACAGAGACGGAGACAAAGACTGAGACAGAGTCAGTGACAGGGACAGAGACAGAGACAGAGACAGAGACAGAATCAGAGACGGGGACAGGGACAGGGACAGGCAGCGGGTCAGAGACAGAGACAGAGGCAGAGGCAGAGGCAGATGCAGGGACAGAGACAGAGCCAAAGGCAGAGGCAGAGACAGAGACAGGAGCAGAGACAGGGGCAGAGGCAGAGGTTGAGACAGAGACAGAGACCAAGACCGAGACCGGACCGAGACAGAGACGGAGGCCGAGACAGAGACAGAGGCAGAGACAGAGGCAGAGACAGAGACAGCGACAGAGACAGAGACAGAGACAGAGACAGAGACAGAGACACAGACAGAGGCAGAGGCAGCGGCAGAGACGGAGACAGAGACAGAGACAGAGAGAGAGACAGAGATAGAGACAGAGACAGAGACAGAGACAGAGACAGAGACAGAGACAGAGACAGAGACAGAGACAGAGACAGAGACAGAGACAGAGACAGAGACAGAGGCAGAGGCAGAGACGGAGGCGGAGGCAGAGACAGAGACCAAGACGGAGATGGAGACAGAGACAGGTACATGGTCAGAGACAGAGACAGAGACAGAGACAGAGGCAGAGGCAGAGGCAGAGACAGAGACCGAGACAGGGACAGAGACAGAGACAGAGGCAGAGGCAGATGCAGAGACAGAGACAGGGACAGGGGCAGAGACAGAGAGAGAGACAGAGACAGAGACACAGACAGAGGCATAGGCAGAGGCAGAGACAGAGACAGAGACAGGGACAGGGACAGTGACAGAGACAGAGACAGAGACTGATACAGAGACAAAGACCGAGACAGACACAGAGGCAGAGACAGAGACAGAGACAGAGACGGAGACAAATACCGAGACAGAGACAGTGACAGAGACAGAGACAGAGACAGAGACAGAGACAGAGACAGAGGCAGAGGCAGAGGCAGAGACAGAGACGGAGACAGAGACAGAGACCGAGACGGAGACAGAGACAGAGACAGAGACAGAGACGGAGACAAAGACCGAGACAGAGACAGAGACAGAGACAGAGACAGAGACAGAGACAGAGACAGAGACAGGGAGAGGGACAGTGACAGAGACAGGGACAGAGACTGATACAGAGACAAAGACCGAGACAGAGACAGAGACAGAGACAGAGACAGAGACAGAGACAGAGACAGAGACAGAGACAGAGACAGAGGCAGAGGCAGAGGCAGAGGCAGAGACGGAGACGGAGGCAGAGACAGAGACCAAGACGGAGATGGAGACAGAGACAGGGACAGGGACAGTGACAGAGACAGGGACAGAGACTGATACAGAGACAAAGACCGAGACAGAGACAGAGACAGAGACAGAGACAGAGACAGAGACAGAGGCAGAGGCAGAGGCAGAGACGGAGACGGAGGCAGAGACAGAGACCAAGACGGAGATGGAGACAGAGACAGGGACAGGGACAGTGACAGAGACAGGGACAGAGACTGATACAGAGACAAAGACCGAGACAGAGACAGAGAGAGAGACAGAGACAGAGACAGAGACAGAGACAGAGACAGAGACGGAGACAAATACCCAGACAGAGACAGCGACAGAGACAGAGACAGAGACAGAGACAGAGACAGAGACAGAGACAGAGACAGAGACAGAGACAGAGACAGAGACAGAGACAGAGACAGAGACAGAGACGGAGACAGAGACAGAGACAGAGACAGAGACAGAGACAGAGGCAGAGGCAGAGACAGAGACAGAGACAGAGACAGAGACAGAGACAGAGACAGAGACAGAGACAGAGACAGAGACAGAGACAGAGACAGAGACAGAGACAGAGACAGAGACAGAGACAGAGACAGAGACAGAGACAGAGACAGAGACAGAGACAGAGACAGAGACAGAGACAGAGACAGAGACAGAGACAGAGACAGAGACAGAGACAGAGACAGAGACAGAGACAGAGACAGAGACAGAGACAGAGACAGAGGCAGAGGCAGAGGCAGAGACGGAGACGGAGGCAGAGACAGAGACCAAGACGGAGATGGAGACAGAGACAGGGACAGGGACAGTGACAGAGACAGGGACAGAGACTGATACAGAGACAAAGACCGAGACAGAGACAGAGACAGAGACAGAGACAGAGACAGAGACAGAGGCAGAGGCAGAGGCAGAGACGGAGACGGAGGCAGAGACAGAGACCAAGACGGAGATGGAGACAGAGACAGGGACAGGGACAGTGACAGAGACAGGGACAGAGACTGATACAGAGACAAAGACCGAGACAGAGACAGAGAGAGAGACAGAGACAGAGACAGAGACAGAGACAGAGACAGGGACAGGGACAGTGACAGAGACAGGGACAGAGACTGATACAGAGACAAAGACCGAGACAGAGACAGAGACAGAGACAGAGACAGAGACAGAGACAGAGACAGAGGCAGAGGCAGAGGCAAAGACGGAGACGGAGGCAGAGACAGAGACCAAGACGGAGATGGAGACAGAGACAGGGACAGGGACAGTGACAGAGACAGGGACAGAGACTGATACAGAGACAAAGACCGAGACAGAGACAGAGACAGAGACAGAGACAGAGACAGAGGCAGAGGCAGAGGCAGAGACGGAGACGGAGGCAGAGACAGAGACCAAGACGGAGATGGAGACAGAGACAGGGACAGGGACAGTGACAGAGACAGGGACAGAGACTGATACAGAGACAAAGGCCGAGACAGAGACAGAGAGAGAGACAGAGACAGAGACAGAGACAGAGACAGAGACGGAGACAAATACCCAGACAGAGACAGCGACAGAGACAGAGACAGAGACAGAGACAGAGACAGAGACAGAGACAGAGACAGAGACAGAGACAGAGACAGAGACAGAGACAGAGACAGAGACAGAGACAGAGACAGAGACAGAGACAGAGACAGAGACAGAGACAGAGACAGAGGCAGAGGCAGAGACAGAGACAGAGACAGAGACAGAGACAGAGACAGAGACAGAGACAGAGACAGAGACAGAGACAGAGACAGAGACAGAGACAGAGACAGAGACAGAGACAGAGACAGAGACAGAGACAGAGACAGAGACAGAGACAGAGGCAGAGGCAGAGGCAGAGACGGAGACGGAGGCAGAGACAGAGACCAAGACGGAGATGGAGACAGAGACAGGGACAGGGACAGTGACAGAGACAGGGACAGAGACTGATACAGAGACAAAGACCGAGACAGAGACATAGAGAGAGAGACAGACACAGAGACAGAGACAGAGACAGAGACGGAGGCAAAGACAGAGACAGAGACAGTCACAGAGACAGAGACAGAGACAGAGACAGAGACAGAGACAGAGACAGAGACAGAGACAGAGACAGAGACAGAGACAGAGACAGAGACAGAGACAGAGGCAGAGGCAGAGGCAGAGGCAGAGACAGAGACGGAGACAGAGACAGAGACCGAGACGGAGACAGAGACAGAGACAGAGACAGAGACAGAGACGGAGACAAAGACCGAGACAGAGACAAAGACAGAGACAGAGACAGACACAGAGGCAGAGGCAGAGGCAGATGCAGAGACAGAGACGCAGACAGAGACACAGACCGAGACGGAGACAGAGACAGAGACAGAGGCAGAGGCAGAGACAGTGACAGAGACCGAGACAGGGACAGGGATAGAGACAGGGACAGGGACAGAGAGAGAGAGACAGAGACAGAGACAGAGACAGAGACAGACACAGGGGCAGAGACAGAAACCGAGACAAAGACAGAGACAGAGACAGAGACGGAGGCAGAGGCAGAGGCAGAGACAGAGACGGAGACAGAGACAGAGACCGAGACGGAGACAGAGACAGAGGCAGAGGCAGAGACAGAGACAAAGACCGAGACAGGGACAGAGACAGAGACAGAGGCAGAGGCAGAGACAGAGACAGGAGCAGAGACAGGGGCAGAGGCAGAGGTTGAGACAGTGACAGAGACCAAGACCGAGACCGGACCGAGACAGAGACGGAGGCCGAGACAGAGACAGAGGCAGAGACAGAGGCAGAGACAGAGACAGCGACAGAGACAGAGACAGAGACAGAGACAGAGACATAGACAGAGACAGAGGCAGAGGCAGCGGCAGAGACGGAGACAGAGACAGAGACAGAGACAGAGACAGAGACAGAGGCAGAGGCAGAGGCAGCGGCAGAGACGGAGACAGAGACAGAGACAGAGACCAAGACGGAGACGGAGACAGAGACAGGCGCGGGGTCAGAAACAGAGACAGAGGCAGAGACAGAGGCAGAGACAGAGACAGGGACAGAGACAGGGATAGAGACAGGGACAGAGAAAGAGAGAGAGACAGAGACAGAGACAGAGACAGAGACAGAGACAGAGACAGAGACAGAGACAGAGACAGAGACAGAGACAGAGACAGAGACAGAGAAAGAGACAGAGACAGAGACAGAGGCAGACGCAGAGACGGAGACGGAGACAGAGACAGAGACCAAGACGGAGACGGAGACAGAGACGGAGTCAGAGACAGAGACAGATACAGAGACAAAGACTGAGACAGAGGCAGAGACAGAGACAGAGACAGAGGCAGAGGCAGAGACAGAGACAGAGACAGGGACAGGGACAGTGACAGAGACAGGGACAGAGACTGATACGGAGACAAAGACCGAGACAGAGACAGAGACAGAGACAGAGACAGAGACAGAGACAGAGACAGAGTCAGAGACAGAGACAGACACAGAGACAGAGACAGAGACAGAGACAGAGACAGAGACAGAGACAGAGACAGAGACAGAGGCAGAGGCAGAGGCAGAGACGGAGACGGAGGCAGAGACAGAGACCAAGACGGAGATGGAGACAGAGACAGGGACATGGTCAGAGACAGAGACAGAGACAGAGACAGAGACAGAGGCAGAGACAGATACCGAGACAGGGACAGAGACAGAGACAGAGGCAGAGGCAGAGGTAGATGCAGAGACAGAGACAGAGACAGGGACAGAGACAGAGACAGGGACAGAGACAGAGACAGAGACAGAGACAGAGACAGAGACAGAGACAGAGACATAGACAGAGACAGAGGCAGAGGCAGCGGCAGAGACGGAGACAGAGACAGAGACAGAGACAGAGACAGAGACAGAGGCAGAGGCAGCGGCAGAGACGGAGACAGAGACAGAGACAGAGACCAAGACGGAGACGGAGACAGAGACAGGCACGGGGTCAGAGACAGAGACAGAGGCAGAGACAGAGGCAGAGACAGAGACAGGGACAGAGACAGGGATAGAGACAGGGACAGAGAAAGAGAGAGAGACAGAGACAGAGACAGAGACAGAGACAGAGACAGAGACAGAGAAAGAGACAGAGACAGAGACAGAGGCAGACGCAGAGACGGAGACGGAGACAGAGACAGAGACCAAGACGGAGACGGAGACAGAGACGGAGTCAGAGACAGAGACAGATACAGAGACAAAGACTGAGACAGAGGCAGAGACAGAGACAGAGACAGAGGCAGAGGCAGAGACAGAGACAGAGACAGGGACAGGGACAGTGACAGAGACAGGGACAGAGACTGATACGGAGACAAAGACCGAGACAGAGACAGAGACAGAGACAGAGACAGAGACAGAGACAGAGACAGAGACAGAGACGGAGACAAATACCGAGACAGAGACAGCGACAGAGACAGAGACAGAGACAGAGACAGAGACAGAGACAGAGACAGAGACAGAGACAGAGACAGAGACAGAGACAGAGACAGAGGCAGAGGCAGAGGCAGAGACGGAGACGGAGGCAGAGACAGAGACCAAGACGGAGATGGAGACAGAGACAGGGACAGGGACAGTGACAGAGACAGGGACAGAGACTGATACAGAGACAAAGACCGAGACAGAGACAGAGAGAGAGACAGAGACAGAGACAGAGACAGAGACAGAGACAGAGACAGAGACAGAGACGGAGACAAATACCCAGACAGAGACAGCGACAGAGACAGAGACAGAGACAGAGACAGAGACAGAGACAGAGACAGAGACAGAGACAGAGACAGAGACAGAGACAGAGACAGAGACAGAGACAGAGACAGAGACAGAGACAGAGACAGAGAGAGAGACAGAGACAGAGACACAGACAGAGGCATAGGCAGAGGCAGAGACAGAGACAGAGACAGGGACAGGGACAGTGACAGAGACAGAGACAGAGACTGATACAGAGACAAAGACCGAGACAGAGACAGAGACAGAGACAGAGACAGAGACGGAGAAAAATACCGAGACAGAGACAGTGACAGAGACAGGGACAGAGACAGAGACAGAGACAGAGACAGAAACAGAGACAGAGACCGAGACGGAGACAGAGACAGAGACAGAGACAGAGACGGAGACAAAGACCGAGACAGAGACAGAGACAGAGACAGAGACAGAGACAGACACAGAGGCAGAGGCAGAGGCGGATGCAGAGACAGAGACGCAGACAGAGATAGAGACCGAGACGGAGACAGAGACAGGGACAGAGACAGAGGGAGAGACAGAGACAGAGACAGAGACAGAGACAGAGACAGAGACAGAGGCAGAGACAGAGATGGAGACAGAGACAGAGACCGAGACGGAGACAGAGACAGAGACAGAGACAGAGACAGAGACGGAGGCAAAGACAGAGACAGAGACAGAGTCAGAGACAGGGACAGAGGCAGAGACAGAGACAGAGGCAGAGTCAGAGACGGGGACAGGGACAGAGACAGAGGCAGAGGCAGCGGCAGAGACGGAGACGGAGACGGAGACAGAGACAGGCACGGGGTCAGAGACAGAGACAGAGGCAGAGACAGAGGCAGAGACAGAGACAGAGACAGAGACAGGGGTAGAGACAGGGACAGAGACAGAGACAGAGACAGAGACAGAGACAGAGACAGAGACAGAGACAGAGACAGAGACAGAGACAGAGACAGAGACAGAGACAGAGGCAGAGACAGAGACAGAGACAGAGACAGAGACAGAGACAGAGACAGAGACAGAGACAGAGACAGAGACAGAGACAGAGACAGAGACAGAGGCAGAGGCAGAGGCAGAGACGGAGACGGAGGCAGAGACAGAGACCAAGACGGAGATGGAGACAGAGACAGGGACATGGTCAGAGACAGAGACAGAGACAGAGACAGAGGCAGAGGCAGAGGCAGAGACAGAGACCGAGACAGGGACAGAGACAGAGACAGAGACAGAGGCAGAGGCAGATGCAGAGACAGAGACAGAGACAGGGACAGAGACAGAGAGAGAGACAGAGACAGAGACACAGACAGAGGCAGAGGCAGAGGCAGAGACAGAGACAGAGACAGGGACAGGGACAGTGACAGAGGCAGAGACAGAGACAGAGGCAGAGTCAGAGACGGGGACAGGGACAGAGACAGAGGCAGAGTCAGAGACGGGGACAGGGACAGAGACAGAGACAGAGACAGAGACAGAGACAGAGACACAGACAGAGGCAGAGGCAGAGGCAGAGACAGAGACAGAGACAGGGACAGGGACAGTGACAGAGACAGAGACAGAGACAGAGACCGAGACAGAGACAGAGACAGACACAGGGGCAGAGACAGAAACCGAGACAAAGACAGAGACAGAGACAGAGACGGAGGCAGAGGCAGAGGCAGAGACAGAGGCGGAGACAGAGACAGAGACCGAGACGGAGACAGAGACAGAGGCAGAGGCAGAGACAGAGACAAAGACCGAGACAGGGACAGAGACAGAGACGGAGGTAGAGGCAGAGAAAGAGACAGGAGCAGAGACAGGGGCAGAGGCAGAGGTTGAGACAGAGACAGAGACCAAGACCGAGACCGGACCGAGACAGAGACGGAGGCCGAGACAGAGACAGAGGCAGAGACAGTGGCAGAGACAGAGACAGCGACAGAGACAGAGACAGAGACAGGGACAGAGACAGAGACAGAGACAGAGGCAGAGGCAGCGGCAGAGACGGAGACAGAGACAGAGACAGAGACAGAGACAGAGACAGAGACAGAGGCAGAGGCAGCGGCAGAGACGGAGACAGAGACAGAGACAGAGACCAAGACGGAGACGGAGACAGAGACGGAGTCAGAGACAGAGACAGATACAGAGACAAAGACTGAGACAGAGGCAGAGACAGAGACAGAGACAGAGGCAGAGGCAGAGACAGAGACAGAGACAGGGACAGGGACAGTGACAGAGACAGGGACAGAGACTGATACAGAGACAAAGACCGAAACAGAGACAGAGACAGAGACAGAGACAGAGACAGAGACAGAGACAGAGACAGAGGCAGAGACAGAGACAGAGGCAGAGTCAGAGACGGGGACAGGGACAGAGACAGAGACAGTGACAGAGACAGAGACAGAGACACAGACAGAGGCAGAGACAGAGACAGAGACAGAGACAGAGACAGAGACAGAGACAGAGGCAGAGGCAGAGGCAGAGGCAGAGACAGAGACGGAGACAGAGACAGAGACCGAGACGGAGACAGAGACAGAGACAGAGACAGAGACAGAGACGGAGACAAAGACCGAGACAGAGACAGAGACAGAGACAGAGACAGACACAGAGGCAGAGGCAGAGGCAGATGCAGAGACAGAGACGCAGACAGAGACACAGACCGAGACGGAGACAGAGACAGAGACAGAGGCAGAGGCAGAGACAGAGACAAAGACCGAGACAGGGACAGGGATAGAGACAGGGACAGGGACAGAGAGAGAGAGACAGAGACAGAGACAGAGACAGAGACAGACACAGGGGCAGAGACAGAAACCGAGACAAAGACAGAGACAGAGACAGAGACGGAGGCAGAGGCAGAGGCAGAGACAGAGACGGAGACAGAGACAGAGACCGAGACGGAGACAGAGACAGAGGCAGAGGCAGAGACAGAGACAAAGACCGAGACAGGGACAGAGACAGAGACAGAGGCAGAGGCAGAGACAGAGACAGGAGCAGAGACAGGGGCAGAGGCAGAGGTTGAGACAGTGACAGAGACCAAGACCGAGACCGGACCGAGACAGAGACGGAGGCCGAGACAGAGACAGAGGCAGAGACAGAGGCAGAGACAGAGACAGCGACAGAGACAGAGACAGAGACAGAGACAGAGACATAGACAGAGACAGAGGCAGAGGCAGCGGCAGAGACGGAGACAGAGACAGAGACAGAGACAGAGACAGAGACAGAGACAGAGGCAGAGGCAGCGGCAGAGACGGAGACAGAGACAGAGACAGAGGCCAAGACGGAGACGGAGACAGAGACAGGCACGGGGTCAGAAACAGAGACAGAGGCAGAGACAGAGGCAGAGACAGAGACAGGGACAGAGACAGGGATAGAGACAGGGACAGAGAAAGAGAGAGAGACAGAGACAGAGACAGAGACAGAGACAGAGACAGAGACAGAGACAGAGACAGAGACAGAGACAGAGACAGAGAAAGAGACAGAGACAGAGACAGAGGCAGACGCAGAGACGGAGACGGAGACAGAGACAGAGACCAAGACGGAGACGGAGACAGAGACGGAGTCAGAGACAGAGACAGATACAGAGACAAAGACTGAGACAGAGGCGGAGACAGAGACAGAGACAGAGGCAGAGGCAGAGACAGAGACAGAGACAGGGACAGGGACAGTGACAGAGACAGGGACAGAGACTGATACGGAGACAAAGACCGAGACAGAGACAGAGACAGAGACAGAGACAGAGACACAGACAGAGACAGAGACGGAGACAAATACCGAGACAGAGACAGCGACAGAGACAGAGACAGAGACAGAGACAGAGACAGAGACAGAGTCAGAGACAGAGACAGACACAGAGACAGAGACAGAGACAGAGACAGAGACAGAGACAGAGACAGAGACAGAGACAGAGACAGAGGCAGAGGCAGAGGCAGAGACGGAGACGGAGGCAGAGACAGAGACCAAGACGGAGATGGAGGCAGAGACAGGGACATGGTCAGAGACAGAGACAGAGACAGAGACAGAGACAGAGGCAGAGACAGATACCGAGACAGGGACAGAGACAGAGACAGAGGCAGAGGCAGAGGTAGATGCAGAAACAGAGACAGAGACAGGGACAGAGACAGAGACAGGGACAGAGACAGAGACAGAGACAGAGACAGAGACAGAGACAGAGACAGAGACAGAGACATAGACAGAGACAGAGGCAGAGGCAGCGGCAGAGACGGAGACAGAGACAGAGACAGAGACAGAGACAGAGACAGAGGCAGAGGCAGCGGCAGAGACGGAGACAGAGACAGAGACAGAGACCAAGACGGAGACGGAGACAGAGACAGGCACGGGGTCAGAGACAGAGACAGAGGCAGAGACAGAGGCAGAGACAGAGACAGGGACAGAGACAGGGATAGAGACAGGGACAGAGAAAGAGAGAGAGACAGAGACAAAGACCGAGACAGAGACAGAGAGAGAGACAGAGACAGAGACAGAGACAGAGACAGAGACAGAGACGGAGACAAATACCCAGACAGAGACAGCGACAGAGACAGAGACAGAGACAGAGACAGAGACAGAGACAGAGACAGAGACAGAGACAGAGACAGAGACAGAGACAGAGACAGAGACAGAGACAGAGACAGAGACAGAGACAGAGACAGAGAGAGAGACAGAGACAGAGACACAGACAGAGGCAGAGGCAGAGGCAGAGACAGAGACAGAGACAGGGACAGGGACAGTGACAGAGACAGAGACAGAGACTGATACAGAGACAAAGACCGAGACAGAGACAGAGACAGAGACAGAGACAGAGACAGAGACGGAGAAAAATACCGAGACAGAGACAGTGACAGAGACAGGGACAGAGACAGAGACAGAGACAGAGACAGAGACAGAGACCGAGACGGAGACAGAGACAGAGACAGAGACAGAGACGGAGACAAAGACCGAGACAGAGACAGAGACAGAGACAGAGACAGGGACAGACACAGAGGCAGAGGCAGAGGCAGATGCAGAGACAGAGACGCAGACAGAGATAGAGACCGAGACGGAGACAGAGACAGGGACAGAGACAGAGGGAGAGACAGAGACAGAGACAGAGACAGAGACAGAGACAGAGACAGAGGCAGAGACAGAGATGGAGACAGAGACAGAGACCGAGACGGAGACAGAGACAGAGACAGAGACAGAGACAGAGACGGAGGCAAAGACAGAGACAGAGACAGAGTCAGAGACAGGGACAGAGGCAGAGACAGAGACAGAGGCAGAGTCAGAGACGGGGACAGGGACAGAGACAGAGGCAGAGGCAGCGGCAGAGACGGAGACGGAGACGGAGACAGAGACAGGCGCGGGGTCAGAGACAGAGACAGAGGCAGAGACAGAGGCAGAGACAGAGACAGAGACAGAGACAGGGGTAGAGACAGGGACAGAGACAGAGACAGAGACAGAGACAGAGACAGAGACAGAGACAGAGACAGAGACAGAGACAGAGACAGAGACAGAGACAGAGACAGAGACAGAGACAGAGACAGAGACAGAGACAGAGGCAGAGACAGAGACAGAGACAGAGACAGAGACAGAGACAGAGACAGAGACAGAGACAGAGACAGAGACAGAGACAGAGACAGAGACAGAGGCAGAGGCAGAGGCAGAGACGGAGACGGAGGCAGAGACAGAGACCAAGACGGAGATGGAGACAGAGACAGGGACATGGTCAGAGACAGAGACAGAGACAGAGACAGAGACAGAGACAGAGGCAGAGGCAGAGGCAGAGACAGAGACCGAGACAGGGACAGAGACAGAGACAGAGACAGAGGCAGAGGCAGATGCAGAGACAGAGACAGAGACAGGGACAGAGACAGAGAGAGAGACAGAGACAGAGACACAGACAGAGGCAGAGGCAGAGGCAGAGACAGAGACAGAGACAGGGACAGGGACAGTGACAGAGGCAGAGACAGAGACAGAGGCAGAGTCAGAGACGGGGACAGGGACAGAGACAGAGGCAGAGGCAGAGGCAGATGCAGAGACAGAGACGCAGACAGAGACAGAGACCGAGACGGAGACAGAGACAGGGACGGAGTCAGAGACAGAGACAGATACAGAGACAAAGACTGAGACAGAGTCAGAGACAGAGACAGAGACAGAGACAGAGGCAGAGGCAGAGACAGAGACAGGGACATGGTCAGAGACAGAGACAGAGACAGAGCCAGAGCCAGAGGCAGAGACAGAGACCGAGACAGAGACAGAGACAGAGACAGAGGCAGAGACAGAGACGGAGACAGAGACAGAGACCGAGACGGAGACAGAGACAGAGACAGAGACAGAGACAGAGACGGAGGCAAAGACAGAGACAGAGACAGAGTCAGAGACAGGGACAGAGGCAGAGACAGAGACAGAGGCAGAGTCAGAGACGGGGACAGGGACAGAGACAGAGACAGAGACAGAGACAGAGACAGAGACACAGACAGAGACAGAGACAGAGACATAGACAGAGACAGAGGCAGAGGCAGCGGCAGAGACGGAGACAGAGACAGAGACAGAGACAGAGACAGAGACAGAGGCAGAGGCAGCGGCAGAGACGGAGACAGAGACAGAGACAGAGACCAAGACGGAGACGGAGACAGAGACAGGCACGGGGTCAGAGACAGAGACAGAGGCAGAGACAGAGGCAGAGACAGAGACAGGGACAGAGACAGGGATAGAGACAGGGACAGAGAAAGAGAGAGAGACAGAGACAAAGACCGAGAGAGAGACAGAGAGAGAGACAGAGACAGAGACAGAGACAGAGACAGAGACAGAGACGGAGACAAATACCCAGACAGAGACAGCGACAGAGACAGAGACAGAGACAGAGACAGAGACAGAGACAGAGACAGAGACAGAGACAGAGACAGAGACAGAGACAGAGACAGAGACAGAGACAGAGACAGAGACAGAGACAGAGACAGAGACAGAGAGAGAGACAGAGACAGAGACACAGACAGAGGCAGAGGCAGAGGCAGAGACAGAGACAGAGACAGGGACAGGGACAGTGACAGAGACAGAGACAGAGACTGATACAGAGACAAAGACCGAGACAGAGACAGAGACAGAGACAGAGACAGAGACAGAGACGGAGAAAAATACCGAGACAGAGACAGTGACAGAGACAGGGACAGAGACAGAGACAGAGACAGAGACAGAGACAGAGACCGAGACGGAGACAGAGACAGAGACAGAGACAGAGACGGAGACAAAGACCGAGACAGAGACAGAGACAGAGACAGAGACAGGGACAGACACAGAGGCAGAGGCAGAGGCAGATGCAGAGACAGAGACGCAGACAGAGATAGAGACCGAGACGGAGACAGAGACAGGGACAGAGACAGAGGGAGAGACAGAGACAGAGACAGAGACAGAGACAGAGACAGAGACAGAGGCAGAGACAGAGATGGAGACAGAGACAGAGACCGAGACGGAGACAGAGACAGAGACAGAGACAGAGACAGAGACGGAGGCAAAGACAGAGACAGAGACAGAGTCAGAGACAGGGACAGAGGCAGAGACAGAGACAGAGGCAGAGTCAGAGACGGGGACAGGGACAGAGACAGAGGCAGAGGCAGCGGCAGAGACGGAGACGGAGACGGAGACAGAGACAGGCGCGGGGTCAGAGACAGAGACAGAGGCAGAGACAGAGGCAGAGACAGAGACAGAGACAGAGACAGGGGTAGAGACAGGGACAGAGACAGAGACAGAGACAGAGACAGAGACAGAGACAGAGACAGAGACAGAGACAGAGACAGAGACAGAGGCAGAGACAGAGACAGAGACAGAGACAGAGACAGAGACAGAGACAGAGACAGAGACAGAGACAGAGACAGAGACAGAGACAGAGACAGAGGCAGAGGCAGAGGCAGAGACGGAGACGGAGGCAGAGACAGAGACCAAGACGGAGATGGAGACAGAGACAGGGACATGGTCAGAGACAGAGACAGAGACAGAGACAGAGACAGAGGCAGAGGCAGAGGCAGAGACAGAGACCGAGACAGGGACAGAGACAGAGACAGAGACAGAGGCAGAGGCAGATGCAGATGCAGAGACAGAGACAGAGACAGGGACAGAGACAGAGAGAGAGACAGAGACAGAGACACAGACAGAGGCAGAGGCAGAGGCAGAGACAGAGACAGAGACAGGGACAGGGACAGTGACAGAGGCAGAGACAGAGACAGAGGCAGAGTCAGAGACGGGGACAGGGACAGAGACAGAGGCAGAGGCAGAGGCAGATGCAGAGACAGAGACGCAGACAGAGACAGAGACCGAGACGGAGACAGAGACAGGGACGGAGTCAGAGACAGAGACAGATACAGAGACAAAGACTGAGACAGAGTCAGAGACAGAGACAGAGACAGAGACAGAGGCAGAGGCAGAGACAGAGACAGGGACATGGTCAGAGACAGAGACAGAGACAGAGCCAGAGCCAGAGGCAGAGACAGAGACCGAGACAGAGACAGAGACAGAGACAGAGGCAGAGACAGAGACGGAGACAGAGACAGAGACCGAGACGGAGACAGAGACAGAGACAGAGACAGAGACGGAGGCAAAGACAGAGACAGAGACAGAGTCAGAGACAGGGACAGAGGCAGAGACAGAGACAGAGGCAGAGTCAGGGACGGGGACAGGGACAGAGACAGAGACAGAGACAGAGACAGAGACAGAGACACAGACAGAGGCAGAGGCAGAGGCAGAGACAGAGACAGAGACAGGGACAGGGACAGTGACAGAGACAGAGACAGAGACTGATACAGAGACAAAGACCGAGACAGAGACAGAGACAGAGACAGAGACAGAGACAGAGACAGAGACGGAGACAAATACCGAGACAGAGACAGTCACAGAGACAGAGACAGAGACAGAGACAGAGACAGAGACAGAGACAGAGACAGAGACAGAGACAGAGGCAGAGGCAGAGGCAGAGACAGAGACGGAGACAGAGACAGAGACCGAGACGGAGACAGAGACAGAGACAGAGACAGAGACAGAGACGGAGACAAAGACCGAGACAGAGACAGAGACAGAGACAGAGACAGAGACAGAGACAGAGACAGACACAGAGGCAGAGGCAGAGGCAGATGCAGAGACAGAGACGCAGACAGAGACAAAGACCGAGACGGAGACAGAGACAGAGACAGAGACAGAGACAGAGGCAGAGGCAGAGACAGAGACAAAGACCGAGACAGGGACAGAGACAGAGACAGAGGCAGAGGCAGATGCAGAGACAGAGACGGAGACAGAGACAGAGACCGAGACGGAGACAGCGACAGAGACAGAGACAGAGACAGAGACAGAGACGGAGACAGAGACAGAGACAGAGACAGAGACAGAGACAGAGGCAAAGGCGGAGGCAGAGGCAGAGACGGAGACGGAGACAGAGACAGAGACCAAGACGGAGACGGTGACAGAGACGGAGTCAGAGACAGAGACAGATACAGAGACAAAGACCGAGACAGAGGCAGAGACAGAGACAGAGACAGAGACAGAGACAGAGACAGAGACAGAGACAGAGACAGAGACAAAGACGGAGACAAAGACAGACACAGAGACAGAGACAGAGACAGAGACAGAGACAGAGACAGAGACAGAGACAGAGACAAAGACGGAGACAAAGACAGACACAGAGACAGAGACAGAGACAGAGACAGAGACAGAGACAGAGACAGAGACAGAGGCAAAGGCAGAGGCAGAGGCAGAGACGGAGACGGAGACAGAGACAGAGACCAAGACGGAGACGGTGACAGAGACGGAGTCAGAGACAGAGACAGATACAGAGACAGAGGCAGAGACAGAGGCAGGGACAGGGACAGTGAAGGGGACAGGGACAGGGTCCGGGACAACGACTGGGTCAGAGACAGAGACAGAGAGAGAGACAGAGACAGAGACAGAGACAGAGACAGAGACAGAGACAGAGACAGAGACAGAGACAGAGACAGAGACAGAGACAGAGACAGAGACAGAGACAGAGACAGAGACAGAGACAGAGACAGAGACAGAGACAGAGGCAGAGGCAGAGACGGAGACGGAGACAGAGACAGAGACCAAGACGGAGACGGAGACAGAGACGGAGGCAGAGACAGAGACAGATACAGAGACAAAGACCGAGACAGAGGCAGAGACAGAGACAGAGACAGAGACAGAGACAGAGGCAGAGACAGAGACAGAGACAGGGACTGGGACAGTGACAGAAACCGAGACAGAGACAGAGGCAGAGGCAGAGGCGCAGACGGAGACAGAGACAGAGACCAAGACGGAGACGGAGACAGAGACGGAGTCAGAGACAGAGACAGAGGCAGAGACAGAGACAGAGATAGGGACAGGGACAGTGACAGAAACAGAGACAAAGACAGAGACAGAGACAGAAACAGAGACAAAGACGGAGACAAAGACAGAATCAGAGACAGAGACAGAGACAGAGACAGAGACAGAGACAGAGCCAAAGGCAGAGGCAGAGACAGAGACGGAGACAGAGACAGAGACCGAGACGGAGACAGAGACAGGACAGAGACAGAGTCAGAGGCAGAGACGGAGACGGAGACAGAGACAGAGACCAAGACGGAGACGGAGACAGAGACGGAGTCAGAGACAGAGACAGATACAGAGACAAAGACCGAGACAGAGGCAGAGACAGAGTCAGAGACAGAGACAGAGACAGAGGCAGAGACAGAGATAGAGACAGGGACAGGGACAATGACAGAAACAGAGACAAAGACAGAGACAGGGACAGAGACCGAGGCAAAGGCAGAGGCAGAGACAGGGACGGAGACAGAGACAGAGACCGAGACAGAGACGGAGACAGAGACAGAGACCGAGACGGAGACAGAGACAGGACAGAGACAGAGACCGGGACAAATACCGAGACAGAGACAGAGACAGAGACAGAGACGGAGGCAGAGGCAGAGACGGAGACGGAGACAGAGACACAGACAGAGAGAGAGACAGAGACAGAGGCAGAGGCAGAGACAGGGACAGGGACAGGGACAGGACAGGGACAGTGACAGAAACAGAGACAAACACAGAGACAGAGACAGAAACAGAGACGAAGACGGAGACAAAGACAGACACAGAGACAGAGACAGAGACAGTGACAGTGGCAAAGGCAGAGGCAGAGACAGAGACGGAGACAGAGACAGAGACCGAGACGGAGACAGAGACAGAGACAGAGACAGAGACAGAGACGGAGACAAATACCGAGACAGAGACAGAGACAGAGACAGAGACAGAGGCAGAGGCAGAGACAGAGACAGAGACAGGGACAGAGACAGAGACAGAGACAGAGACAGGGATAGAGACAGGGACAGAGACAGAGACAGAGACAGAGACAGAGACAGAGACAGAGACAGAGACAGAGACAGAGACAGAGGCAGAGGCAGAGACAGGGGCAGAAACAGAAACCGAGACAGAGACAAAGACAGAGACAGATACAGAGCCAGAGGCAGAGACAGCGACAGAGACAGAGACAGAGACAGACACAGGGGCAGAGACAGAGACAGAGGCAGAGACAGAGACAGATACAGAGACAGAGACAGAGACAGAGACAGAGACAGAGGCAAAGGCAGAGGCAGAGACAGCGACGGAGACAGAGACAGAGACAGAGACAGAGACAGACACAGAGACAGAGACAGAGACAGAGACAGAGACAGAGACAGAGGCAAAGGCAGAGGCAGAGACAGCGACGGAGACAGAGACAGAGACAGAGACAGAGACAGAGGCAGAGACAGAGACAGAGGCGGAGACAGACACAGAGACAGAGACAGAGACAGAGACAGAGGCAGAGACAGAGACAGAGACAGAGACAGAGACAGAGACAGAGGCAGAGGCAGAGACACAGACAGAGACAGAGACAGAGACAGAGACAGAGACAGAGACAGAGACAGAGACAGAGACAGAGACAGAGACAGAGACAGAGACAGAGACAGAGACCGAGACAGAGACAGAGACAGAGACAGAGACAGAGACAGAGACAGAGACAGAGACAGAGACAGAGACAGAGACAGAGACAGAGACAGAGACAGCGACAGAGACGGAGACAGAGACAGAGACAGAGACAGAGACAGAGACAGAGACGGAGACAGAGACAGAGACCAAGACGGAGACAGAGACAGAGACAGAGACAGAGACGGAGACAAATACCGAGACAGAGACAGAGACAGAGACAGAGACAGAGACAGAGACAGAGACAGAGACAGAGACAGAGACAGAGACAGAGACAGAGACAGAGACAGAGACAGAGACAGAGACAGAGACAGAGACAGAGGCGGAGACAGAGACAGAGACAGAGACAGAGACAGAGACAGAGACAGAGGCAGGCGCAGAGACAGAAACCGAGACAGACACAATGACAGAGACAGAGACGGAGGCCGAGACAGAGACGGAGGCCGAGACAGAGACAGAGACAGAGGCAGAGGCAGAGGCAGAGGCAGAGGCAGAGACAGAGACAGGGACATCGACAGAGACGGAGACAGAGACAGAGACAGAGACAGGGACAGGGTCAGAGACAGAGACAGAGACAGAGACAGAGGCAGAGACAGAGACAGGTACAGGGACAGCGACAGAGACAACGACAGAGACAGATACAGAGCCAGAGGCAGAGACAGCGACAGAGGCAGGGACAGAGACAGAGACAGGGGAAGAGACAGAAACCGAGACAGAGACAATGACAGAGACAGAGACGGAGACGGAGACAGAGACAGAGACAGAGGCAGAGGCAGAGGCAGAGACAGAGACAGAGGCAGAGGCAGAGACAGGGGCAGAAACAGAAACCGAGACAGAGACAAAGACAGAGACAGATACAGAGCCAGAGGCAGAGACAGCGACAGAGACAGAGACAGAGACAGAGACAGAGACAGAGACAGAGACAGAGACAGAGACAGAGACAGAGACAGAGACAGAGACAGAGACAGAGACAGAGACAGAGACAGAGACAGAGACGGAGACAGACACAGGGGCAGAGACAGAGACAGAGGGAGAGACAGAGACAGATACAGAGACAGAGACAGAGACAGAGACAGAGGCAAAGGCAGAGGCAGAGACAGCGACGGAGACAGAGACAGAGACAGAGACAGAGACAGAGACAGAGACAGAGACAGAGGCGGAGACAGACACAGAGACAGAGACAGAGACAGAGACAGAGACAGAGGCAAAGGCAGAGGCAGAGACAGCGACGGAGACAGAGACAGAGGCAGAGACAGAGACAGAGACAGAGACAGAGACAGAGACAGAGATAGAGACAGAGGCAGAGGCAGAGACGGAGACGGAGACAGAGACAGAGACCAAGATGGAGACGGTGACAGAGACGGAGTCTGAGACAGAGACAGATACAGAGACAAAGGCCGAGACAGAGGAAGAGACAGAGACAGAGACAGAGACAGAGACAGAGGCAGAGACAGAGACAGAGAAAGGGACAGGGACAGTGACAGAAACAGAGACAAAGGCAGAGACAGAAACAGAGACAAAGACGGAGACAAAGACAGACACAGAGACAGAGACAGAGACAGAGACAGAGGCAAAGGCAGAGACAGAGGCAGAGACGGAGACGGAGACAGAGACAGAGACCAAGACGGAGACGGTGACAGAGACGGAGTCAGAGACAGAGACAGATACAGAGACAAAGACCGAGACAGAGGCAGAGACAGAGACAGAGACAGAGACAGAGACAGAGGCAGAGACAGAGACAGAGACAGGGACAGGGACAGTGACAGAAACAGAGACAAAGACAGAGACAGAGACAGAAACAGAGACAAAGACGGAGACAAAGACAGACACAGAGACAGAGACAGAGACAGAGACAGAGGCAAAGGCAGAGGCAGAGACAGCGACGGAGACAGAGACAGAGACCGAGACGGAGACAGAGACAGGACAGAGACAGAGACGGAGACAAATACCGAGACAGAGACAGAGACAGAGACAGAGACGGAGGCAGAGGCAGAGACGGAGACGGAGACAGAGACACAGAGAGAGAGAGAGACAGAGACAGAGGCAGAGGCAGAGACAGGGACAGGGACAGGGTCAGGACAGGGACAAGGACAGCAAGAGGGACAGGGACAGGGAGCGGGTCAGAGACAGAGACAGAGGCAGAGGCAGAGACAGAGACAGAGACAGAGACAGAGACTGAGTCAGAGACAGAGACAGAGAGAGAGACAGAGACAGAGACAGAGACAGAGACAGAGACAGAGACAGAGGCAGAGGCAGAGGCAGCGGCAGAGACGGAGACGGAGACAGAGACAGAGACAGAGACAGAGACAGAGACAGAGACAGAGACAGAGACAGAGACAGAGACAGAGGAAGAGGCAGAGGGAGTGACAGAGACAGAGACAGAGACAGAGACAGAGACAGAGACAGAGACAGAGACAGAGACAGAGACAGAGACAGAGACAGAGACAGAGACAGAGACAGAGACAGAGACAGAGACAGAGACAGAGACAGATACAGAGACAAAGACCGAGACAGAGGCAGAGACAGAGACAGAGACAGAGACAGAGACAGAGACAGAGACAGAGACAGAGACAGAGACAGAGATAGAGACAGAGGCAGAGGCAGAGACGGAGACGGAGACAGAGACAGAGACCAAGACGGAGACGGTGACAGAGACGGAGTCAGAGACAGAGACAGATACAGAGACAAAGACCGAGACAGAGGCAGAGACAGAGACAGAGACAGAGACAGAGACAGAGACAGAGACAGACACAGAGACAGAGACAGAGACAGAGACAGAGACATAGTCAGAGACAGAGACAGAGGCAGAGAAAGAGACAGAGACAGAGACAGAGAAAGTGACGGAGACAGAGACAGAGACAGACACAGAGACACAGACAGAGACAGAGACAGAGACAGAGACAGAGACAGAGATATAGACCGAGACAGAGACAGAGACAGAGACAGAGACAGAGACGGAGGCAGAGAGAGAGACAGAGACAGAGACAGGGACAGAGACAGAGACAGAGACAGAGACAGAGACAGAGACAGGGACAGGGTCAGAGACAGAGATAGAGACATAGACAGAGACAGAGACAGAGACAGAGACAGGAGCAGAGACAGGGGCAGAGGCAGAGGTTGAGACAGAGGCCAAGACAGAGACCGGACCGAGACAGAGACGGAGGCCGAGACAGAGACAGAGGCGGAGAGAGAGACGGAGACAGAGACAGCGACAGAGACAGAGAGAGAGACAGAGACAGAGGCAGAGGCAGAGGCACAGACAGGGACAGGGACAGGGACAGGGACAGGACAGGGACAGTGACAGAAACAGAGACAAACACAGAGACAGAGACAGAAACAGAGACGAAGACGGAGACAAAGACAGACAAAGAGGCAGAGACAGAGACAGTGACAGTGGCAAAGGCAGAGGCAGAGACAGAGACGGAGACAGAGACAGAGACCGAGACGGAGACAGAGACAGAGACAGAGACAGAGACAGAGACGGAGAGAAATACCGAGACAGAGACAGAGACAGAGACAGAGACAGAGACAGAGACAGAGACAGAGACAGAGACAGAGACAGAGACAGAGACAGAGACAGAGACAGAGACAGGGATAGAGACAGGGACAGAGACAGAGACAGAGACAGAGGCAGAGGCAGAGACACAGACAGAGACAGAGACAGAGACAGAGACAGAGACAGAGACAGAGACAGAGACAGAGACAGAGACAGAGACAGATACAGAGACAGAGACAGAGACAGAGACAGAGACAGAGACAGAGACAGAGACAGAGACAGAGACAGAGACAGAGACAGAGACAGCGACAGAGACGGAGACAGAGACAGAGACAGAGACAGAGACAGAGACAGAGACAGAGACAGAGACAGAGACAGAGACAGAGACAGAGACAGAGACAGAGACAGAGACAGAGACAGAGACAGAGACAGAGACAGAGACAGAGACAGAGACAGAGACAGAGACAGAGACAGAGACAGAGACAGAGGCGGAGACAGAGACAGAGACAGAGACAGAGACAGAGGCAGGCGCAGAGACAGAAACCGAGACAGAGACAATGACAGAGACAGAGACGGAGGCCGAGACAGAGACGGAGGCCGAGACAGAGACAGAGACAGAGGCAGAGGCAGAGGCAGAGGCAGAGAGAGAGACAGGGACAGCGACAGAGACGGAGACAGAGACAGAGACAGGGACAGGGTCAGAGACAGAGACAGAGACAGAGACAGAGGCAGAGACAGAGACAGGGACAGGGACAGCGACAGAGACAACGACAGAGACAGATACAGAGCCAGAGGCAGAGACAGCGACAGAGGCAGGGACAGAGACAGAGACAGGGGAAGAGACAGAAACCGAGACAGAGACAATGACAGAGACAGAGACGGAGACGGAGACAGAGACAGAGACAGAGGCAGAGACAGAGACAGAGACAGAGACAGAGGCAGAGGCAGAGACAGGGGCAGAAACAGAAACCGAGACAGAGACAAAGACAGAGACAGATACAGAGCCAGAGGCAGAGACAGCGACAGAGACAGAGACAGAGACAGAGACAGACACAGGGGCAGAGACAGAGACAGAGGCAGAGACAGAGACAGATACAGAGACAGAGACAGAGACAGAGGCAAAGGCAGAGGCAGAGACAGCGACGGAGACAGAGACAGAGACAGAGACAGAGACAGAGACAGAGACAGAGACAGAGACAGAGATAGAGACAGAGGCAAAGGCAGAGGCAGAGACAGCGACGGAGACAGAGGCAGAGACAGAGGCAGAGACAGAGACAGAGACAGAGACAGAGACAGAGATAGAGACAGAGGCAGAGGCAGAGACGGAGACGGAGACAGAGACAGAGACCAAGACGGAGACGGTGACAGAGACGGAGTCAGAGACAGAGACAGATACAGAGACAAAGACCAAGACAGAGGCAGAGACAGAGACAGAGACAGAGACAGAGACAGGGACAGAGACAGAGACAGAGACAGAGACAGAGATAGAGACAGAGGCAGAGGCAGAGACGGAGACGGAGACAGAGACAGAGACCAAGACGGAGACGGTGACAGAGACGGAGTCAGAGACAGAGACAGATACAGAGACAAAGACCGAGACAGAGGCAGAGACAGAGACAGAGACAGAGACAGAGACAGAGACAGAGGCAGAGACAGAGACAGAGACAGGGACAGGGACAATGACAGAAACAGAGACAAAGGCAGAGACAGAAACAGAGACAAAGACGGAGACAAAGACAGACACAGAGACAGAGACAGAGACAGAGACAGAGACAGAGGCAAAGGCAGAGGCAGAGGCAGAGACGGAGACGGAGACAGAGACAGAGACCAAGACGGAGACGGTGACAGAGACGGAGTCAGAGACAGAGACAGATACAGAGACAAATACCGAGACAGAGGCAGAGACAGAGACAGAGACAGAGACAGAGACAGAGGCAGAGGCAGAGACAGAGACAGTGACAGAGACAGAGACAGAGACAGAGACTGAGTCAGAGACAGAGACAGAGAGAGAGACAGAGGCAGAGACAGAGACAGAGACAGAGACAGAGACTGAGTCAGAGACAGAGACAAAGACAGGGACAGGGTCTGAGACAGAGACAGAGACAGAGACAGAGACAGAGACAGAGACAGAGAGAGAGACAGGGACAGACACAGAGACAGAGACAGAGGCAGAGGCAGAGGCAGAGGCAGAGACAGTGACAGAGACAGAGACAGAGACAGAGACAGAGACAGAGACAGAGACAGAGACAGAGACAGAGACAGAGACAGAGACAGAGACAGAGACAGAGGCAGAGACAGAGACAGGAACAGGGACAGAGGCAGAGACAGAGAGAGGGACAGGGACAGTGACGGGACAGGGACTGGGCCAGAGACAGAGACAGAGGCAGAGACAGAGGCAGAGACAGAGAGTGAGACAGTGACAGAGACAGAGACAGAAACAGAGACAAAGACAGAGACAGAGACAGAGACACAGACAGGGACAGGGACAGAGTCAGAGACAGAGACAGAGACAGAGGCAGGGGCAGAGACAGAAACCGAGACAGAGACAATGACAGAGACAGAGACGGAGACAGAGATAGAGACAGAGACAGAGACAGAATCAGAGACAGAGACAGAGACAGAGACAGCGACAGAGACAGAGACGGGGGCAGAGACAGGGACAGAGACAGAGAGAGAGACAGAGACAGACACAGAGACAGAGACAGAGACAGAGACAGAGACAGAGACAGAGACAGAGACAGAGACAGAGACAGAGACAGAGACAGAGACAGAGACAGAGACAGAGACAGAGACAGAGACAGAGACAGAGACAGATACAGAGACAGAGACAGAGACAGAGACAGAGACAGAGACAGAGACAGAGACAGAGACAGAGACAGAGACAGAGACAGAGACAGAGACAGAGACAGAGACAGAGACAGAGACAGAGACAGAGACAGAGGCAGAGGCAGAGACGGAGACGGAGACAGAGACAGAGACCAAGACGGAGACGGAGACAGAGACGGAGTCAGAGACAGAGACAGATACAGAGACAAAGACCGAGACAGAGGCAGAGACAGAGACAGAGACAGAGACAGAGACAGAGACAGAGACAGAGACAGAGGCAGAGACAGAGACAGGGACAGGGACAGTGACAGAAACAGAGACAAAGACAGAGACGAAGACGGAGACAAAGACAGACACAGAGACAGAGACAGAGACAGAGACAGAGACAGAGACAGAGACAGAGACAGAGGCAATGACAGAGACAGAGACGGAGACAGAGATAGAGACAGAGACAGAGACAGAATCAGAGACAGAGACAGAGACAGAGACAGAGACAGAGACAGAGGCAGAGACAGAGACAGATACAGGGACAGGGTCAGAGACAGAGACAGACACAGAGGCAAAGACAGAGACAGGGACAGCGACAGAGACAGAGACAGAGACAGAGGCAGGGGCAGAGACAGAAACCGAGACAGAGACAATTACAGAGACAGAGACGGAGACAGAGATAGAGACAGAGACAGAGACAGAATCAGAGACAGAGACAGAGACAGAGACAGCGACAGAGACAGAGACGGGGGCAGAGACAGGGACAGAGACAGAGAGAGAGACAGAGACAGACACAGAGACAGAGACAGAGACAGAGACAGAGACAGAGACAGAGACAGAGACAGAGACAGAGACAGAGACAGAGACACAGACAGGGACAGGGTCAGAGTCAGAGACAGAGACAGAGACAGAGACAGAGACAGAGACAGAGACAGAGACAGAGACAGCGACAGAGACAGAGACGGGGGCAGAGACAGGGACAGAGACAGAGACAGGGATAGAGACAGAGAGAGAGACAGGGACAGAGACAGAGACAGAGACAGAGACAGAGACAGAGACAGAGACAGAGATAGAGACAGAGACAGAGACAGAGACAGAGACAGAGACAGAGACAGAGACAGAGATAGAGACAGAGACATTGACGGAGACAAAGACAGAGACAGGCACAGAGACACAGGCAGAGACAGAGACAGAGACAGAGACGGAGACGGAGACAGAGACGGGGACAGAGACAGATAGAGAGACAGGGACAGACACAGAGACAGAGACAGAGACAGAGACACAGACAGAGACAGAGATAGAGACAGAGACAGAGACAGAGACAGAGACAGAGACAGAGACAGAGACAGAGACAGAGATATAGACCGAGACAGAGACAGAGACAGAGACAGAGACAGAGACAGAGGCAGAGAGAGAGACAGAGACCGAGACAGAGACAGAGACAGAGACAGAGACAGAGACAGAGACAGAGACAGAGACAGAGACAGAGACAGAGACAGAGACAGAGGCAGAGACAGAGGCAGAGAGAGAGACAGAGACCGAGACAGAGACAGAGACAGAGACAGAGACAGAGACAGAGACAGAGACAGAGACAGAGACAGAGACAGAGACAGAGACAGAGGCAATGACAGAGACAGAGACGGAGACAGAGATAGAGACAGAGACAGAGACAGAATCAGAGACAGAGACAGAGACAGAGACAGAGACAGAGACAGAGGCAGAGACAGAGACAGATACAGGGACAGGGTCAGAGACAGTGACAGAGACAGAGACAGACACAGAGGCAAAGACAGAGACAGGGACAGCGACAGAGACAGATACAGAGACAGAGGCAGGGGCAGAGACAGAAACCGAGACAGAGACAATGACAGAGACAGAGACGGAGACAGAGATAGAGACAGAGACAGAGACAGAGACAGAGACAGAGGCAGAGACAGAGACAGGGACAGGGACAGAGACAGAGACAGAGACAGAGACAGAGACAGAGACAGAGACAGAGGCAGAGGCAGAGACGGAGACGGAGACAGAGACAGAGACCAAGACGGAGACGGAGACAGAGACGGAGTCAGAGACAGAGACAGATACAGAGACAAAGACCGAGACAGAGGCAGAGACAGAGACAGAGACAGAGACAGAGACAGAGACAGAGACAGAGACAGAGGCAGAGACAGAGACAGGGACAGGGACAGTGACAGAAACAGAGACAAAGACAGAGACGAAGACGGAGACAAAGACAGACACAGAGACAGAGACAGAGACAGAGACAGAGACAGAGACAGAGACAGAGACAGAGGCAATGACAGAGACAGAGACGGAGACAGAGATAGAGACAGAGACAGAGACAGAATCAGAGACAGAGACAGAGACAGAGACAGAGACAGAGACAGAGGCAGAGACAGAGACAGATACAGGGACAGGGTCAGAGACAGAGACAGACACAGAGGCAAAGACAGAGACAGGGACAGCGACAGAGACAGAGACAGAGACAGAGGCAGGGGCAGAGACAGAAACCGAGACAGAGACAATTACAGAGACAGAGACGGAGACAGAGATAGAGACAGAGACAGAGACAGAATCAGAGACAGAGACAGAGACAGAGACAGCGACAGAGACAGAGACGGGGGCAGAGACAGGGACAGAGACAGAGAGAGAGACAGAGACAGACACAGAGACAGAGACAGAGACAGAGACAGAGACAGAGACAGAGACAGAGACAGAGACAGAGACAGAGACAGAGACAGAGACAGAGACAGAGACAGAGACAGAGACAGAGACAGAGACAGAGACAGAGACAGAGACAGCGACAGAGACAGAGACGGGGGCAGAGACAGGGACAGAGACAGAGACAGAGACAGAGACAGAGACAGAGACAGAGACAGAGACAGAGACAGAGACACAGACAGAGGCAGAGGCAGAGGCAGAGGCAGAGACAGTGACAGAGACAGAGACAGAGACAGAGACAGAGACAGAGACAGAGACGGGGGCAGAGACAGGGACAGAGACAGAGAGAGAGACAGAGACAGAGACAGAGACAGAGACAGAGACAGAGACAGAGACAGAGACAGAGACAGAGACAGAGACAGAGACAGAGACAGAGACAGAGACAGAGACAGAGACAGAGACAGAGACAGAGACAGAGACAGAGACAGAGACAGAGACAGAGACAGAGACAGAGACAGAGACAGAGACAGAGACAGCGACAGAGACAGAGACGGGGGCAGAGACAGGGACAGAGACAGAGACAGAGACAGAGACAGAGACAGAGACAGAGACAGAGACAGAGACAGAGACAGAGACAATGACAGAAACAGAGACGGAGACGGAGATAGAGACAGAGACAGAGACGGAATCAGAGACAGAGACAGAGACAGAGACAGAGACAGAGACAGAGACAGAGACACAGACAGGGACAGGGTCAGAGTCAGAGACAGAGACAGAGACAGAGACAGAGACAGAGACAGAGACAGAGACAGAGACAGCGACAGAGACAGAGACGGGGGCAGAGACAGGGACAGAGACAGAGACAGGGATAGAGACAGAGAGAGAGACAGGGACAGAGACAGAGACAGAGACAGAGACAGAGACAGAGACAGAGACAGAGACAGAGATAGAGACAGAGACAGAGACAGAGACAGAGACAGAGACAGAGACAGAGACAGAGATAGAGACAGAGACATTGACGGAGACAAAGACAGAGACAGGCACAGAGACACAGGCAGAGACAGAGACAGAGACAGAGACGGAGACGGAGACAGAGACAGGGACAGAGACAGATAGAGAGACAGGGACAGACACAGAGACAGAGACAGAGACAGAGACACAGACAGAGACAGAGATAGAGACAGAGACAGAGACAGAGACAGAGACAGAGACAGAGACAGAGACAGAGACAGAGACAGAGATATAGACCGAGACAGAGACAGAGACAGAGACAGAGACAGAGACAGAGGCAGAGAGAGAGACAGAGACCGAGACAGAGACAGAGACAGAGACAGAGACAGAGACAGAGACAGAGACAGAGACAGAGACAGAGACAGAGACAGAGACAGAGGCAGAGACAGAGGCAGAGAGAGAGACAGAGACCGAGACAGAGACAGAGACAGAGACAGAGACAGAGACAGAGACAGAGACAGAGACAGAGACAGAGACAGAGACAGAGGCAATGACAGAGACAGAGACGGAGACAGAGATAGAGACAGAGACAGAGACAGAATCAGAGACAGAGACAGAGACAGAGACAGAGACAGAGACAGAGGCAGAGACAGAGACAGATACAGGGACAGGGTCAGAGACAGTGACAGAGACAGAGACAGACACAGAGGCAAAGACAGAGACAGGGACAGCGACAGAGACAGATACAGAGACAGAGGCAGGGGCAGAGACAGAAACCGAGACAGAGACAATGACAGAGACAGAGACGGAGACAGAGATAGAGACAGAGACAGAGACAGAGACAGAGACAGAGGCAGAGACAGAGACAGGGACAGGGACAGTGACAGAAACAGAGACAAAGACAGAGACAGAGACAGAGATAGAGACAGAGACATTGACGGAGACAAAGACAGAGACAGGCACAGAGACACAGGCAGAGACAGAGACAGAGACAGAGACGGAGACGGAGACAGAGACAGGGACAGAGACAGATAGAGAGACAGGGACAGACACAGAGACAGAGACAGAGACAGAGACACAGACAGAGACAGAGATAGAGACAGAGACACAGACAGAGACAGAGATAGAGACAGAGACAGAGACAGAGACAGAGACAGAGACAGAGACAGAGACAGAGATATAGACCGAGACAGAGACAGAGACAGAGACAGAGACAGAGGCAGAGAGAGAGACAGAGACCGAGACAGAGACAGAGACAGAGACAGAGACAGAGACAGAGACAGAGACAGAGACAGAGACAGAGACAGAGACAGAGACAGAGGCAGAGACAGAGACAGAGACAGAGACAGAGACAGAGACAGAGACAGAGACAGAGACAGAGGCAGAGACAGAGACAGAGACAGAGACAGAGACAGAGACAGAGACAGAGACAGAGACAGAGACAGAGACAGAGACAGAGACAGAGACAGAGACAGAGGCAGAGACAGAGACAGGGACAGGGACAGTGACAGAAACAGAGACAAAGACAGAGACAGAGACAGAAACAGAGACGAAGACGGAGACAAAGACAGACACAGAGACAGAGACAGAGACAGAGACAGAGACAGAGACAGAGACAGAGACAGAGACAGAGACAGAGGCAATGACAGAGACAGAGACGGAGACAGAGATAGAGACAGAGACAGAGACAGAATCAGAGACAGAGACAGAGACAGAGACAGAGACAGAGACAGAGACAGAGGCAGAGACAGAGACAGATACAGGGACAGGGTCAGAGACAGTGACAGAGACAGAGACAGACACAGAGGCAAAGACAGAGACAGGGACAGCGACAGAGACAGAGACAGAGACAGAGGCAGGGGCAGAGACAGAAACCGAGACAGAGACAATGACAGAGACAGAGACGGAGACAGAGATAGAGACAGAGACAGAGACAGAGACAGAGACAGAGGCAGAGACAGAGACAGGGACAGGGACAGTGACAGAAACAGAGACAAAGACAGAGACAGAGACAGAAACAGAGACGAAGACGGAGACAAAGACAGACACAGAGACAGAGACAGAGACAGAGACAGAGACAGAGACAGAGACAGAGGCAATGACAGAGACAGAGACGGAGACAGAGATAGAGACAGAGACAGAGACAGAATCAGAGACAGAGACAGAGACAGAGACAGAGACAGAGACAGAGGCAGAGACAGAGACAGATACAGGGACAGGGTCAGAGACAGAGACAGAGACAGAGACAGACACAGAGGCAAAGACAGAGACAGGGACAGCGACAGAGACAGAGACAGAGACAGAGGCAGGGGCAGAGACAGAAACCGAGACAGAGACAATGACAGAGACAGAGACGGAGACAGAGATAGAGACAGAGACAGAGACAGAATCAGAGACAGAGACAGAGACAGAGACAGCGACAGAGACAGAGACGGGGGCAGAGACAGGGACAGAGACAGAGAGAGAGACAGAGACAGACACAGAGACAGAGACAGAGACAGAGACAGAGACAGAGACAGAGACAGAGACAGAGACAGAGACAGAGACAGAGACAGAGACAGAGACAGAGACA
This sequence comes from Megachile willughbiella, assembly GCA_945859595.2. NCBI lineage: Eukaryota > Metazoa > Arthropoda > Insecta > Hymenoptera > Megachilidae > Megachile > Megachile willughbiella. Next base: position 4,365,423 of record CAMAOD020000088.1, on the reverse strand, counting down.
GAGACAGAGACAGAGACAGAGACAGAGACAGAGACGGGGGCAGAGACAGGGACAGAGACAGAGACAGAGACAGAGACAGAGACAGAGACAGAGACAGAGACAGAGACAGAGACAATGACAGAGACAGAGACGGAGACGGAGATAGAGACAGAGACAGAGACGGAATCAGAGACAGAGACAGAGACAGAGACAGAGACAGAGACAGAGACACAGACAGGGACAGGGTCAGAGTCAGAGACAGAGACAGAGACAGAGACAGAGACAGAGACAGAGACAGAGACAGAGACAGCGACAGAGACAGAGACGGGGGCAGAGACAGGGACAGAGACAGAGACAGGGATAGAGACAGAGAGAGAGACAGGGACAGAGACAGAGACAGAGACAGAGACAGAGACAGAGACAGAGACAGAGATAGAGACAGAGACAGAGACAGAGACAGAGACAGAGACAGAGACAGAGACGGAGACAGAGACAGAGACAGAGACAGAGACAGAGACAGAGACAGCGACAGAGACAGAGACGGGGGCAGAGACAGGGACAGAGACAGAGACAGAGACAGAGACAGAGACAGAGACAGAGACAATGACAGAGACAGAGACGGAGACGGAGATAGAGACAGAGACAGAGACGGAATCAGAGACAGAGACAATGACAGAGACAGAGACGGAGACAGAGATAGAGACAGAGACAGAGACAGAGACAGAGACAGAGGCAGAGACAGAGACAGGGACAGGGACAGTGACAGAAACAGAGACAAAGACAGAGACAGAGACAGAGATAGAGACAGAGACATTGACGGAGACAAAGACAGAGACAGGCACAGAGACACAGGCAGAGACAGAGACAGAGACAGAGACGGAGACGGAGACAGAGACAGGGACAGAGACAGATAGAGAGACAGGGACAGACACAGAGACAGAGACAGAGACAGAGACACAGACAGAGACAGAGATAGAGACAGAGACAGAGACAGAGACAGAGACAGAGACAGAGACAGAGACAGAGATATAGACCGAGACAGAGACAGAGACAGAGACAGAGACAGAGACAGAGGCAGAGAGAGAGACAGAGACCGAGACAGAGACAGAGACAGAGACAGAGACAGAGACAGAGACAGAGACAGAGACAGAGACAGAGACAGAGACAGAGACAGAGATAGAGGCAGAGACAGAGACAGAGACAGAGACAGAGACAGAGACAGAGACAGAGACAGAGACAGAGGCAGAGACAGAGACAGAGACAGAGACAGAGACAGAGACAGAGACAGAGACAGAGACAGAGACAGAGACAGAGACAGAGACAGAGACAGAGACAGAGACAGAGACAGAGGCAGAGACAGAGACAGGGACAGGGACAGTGACAGAAACAGAGACAAAGACAGAGACAGAGACAGAAACAGAGACGAAGACGGAGACAAAGACAGACACAGAGACAGAGACAGAGACAGAGACAGAGACAGAGACAGAGACAGAGACAGAGGCAATGACAGAGACAGAGACGGAGACAGAGATAGAGACAGAGACAGAGACAGAATCAGAGACAGAGACAGAGACAGAGACAGAGACAGAGACAGAGACAGAGGCAGAGACAGAGACAGATACAGGGACAGGGTCAGAGACAGTGACAGAGACAGAGACAGACACAGAGGCAAAGACGGAGACAGGGACAGCGACAGAGACAGAGACAGAGACAGAGGCAGGGGCAGAGACAGAAACCGAGACAGAGACAATGACAGAGACAGAGACGGAGACAGAGATAGAGACAGAGACAGAGACAGAGACAGAGACAGAGGCAGAGACAGAGACAGGGACAGGGACAGTGACAGAAACAGAGACAAAGACAGAGACAGAGACAGAAACAGAGACGAAGACGGAGACAAAGACAGACACAGAGACAGAGACAGAGACAGAGACAGAGACAGAGACAGAGACAGAGACAGAGGCAATGACAGAGACAGAGACGGAGACAGAGATAGAGACAGAGACAGAGACAGAATCAGAGACAGAGACAGAGACAGAGACAGAGACAGAGACAGAGGCAGAGACAGAGACAGATACAGGGACAGGGTCAGAGACAGAGACAGAGACAGAGACAGACACAGAGGCAAAGACAGAGACAGGGACAGCGACAGAGACAGAGACAGAGACAGAGGCAGGGGCAGAGACAGAAACCGAGACAGAGACAATGACAGAGACAGAGACGGAGACAGAGATAGAGACAGAGACAGAGACAGAATCAGAGACAGAGACAGAGACAGAGACAGCGACAGAGACAGAGACGGGGGCAGAGACAGGGACAGAGACAGAGAGAGAGACAGAGACAGACACAGAGACAGAGACAGAGACAGAGACAGAGACAGAGACAGAGACAGAGACAGAGACAGAGACAGAGACAGAGACAGAGACAGAGACAGAGACAGAGACAGAGACAGAGACAGAGACAGAGACGGGGGCAGAGACAGGGACAGAGACAGAGACAGAGACAGAGACAGAGACAGAGACAGAGACAGAGACAGAGACAGAGACAGAGACAGAGACAATGACAGAGACAGAGACGGAGACGGAGATAGAGACAGAGACAGAGACGGAATCAGAGACAGAGACAGAGACAGAGACAGAGACAGAGACAGAGACACAGACAGGGACAGGGTCAGAGTCAGAGACAGAGACAGAGACAGAGACAGAGACAGAGACAGAGACAGAGACAGAGACAGCGACAGAGACAGAGACGGGGGCAGAGACAGGGACAGAGACAGAGACAGGGATAGAGACAGAGAGAGAGACAGGGACAGAGACAGAGACAGAGACAGAGACAGAGACAGAGACAGAGACAGAGACAGAGATAGAGACAGAGACAGAGACAGAGACAGAGACAGAGACAGAGACAGAGACGGAGACAGAGACAGAGACAGAGACAGAGACAGAGACAGAGACAGCGACAGAGACAGAGACGGGGGCAGAGACAGGGACAGAGACAGAGACAGAGACAGAGACAGAGACAGAGACAGAGACAATGACAGAGACAGAGACGGAGACGGAGATAGAGACAGAGACAGAGACGGAATCAGAGACAGAGACAGAGACAGAGACAGAGACAGAGACAGAGACAGAGACAGAGACACAGACAGGGACAGGGTCAGAGTCAGAGACAGAGACAGAGACAGAGACAGAGACAGAGACAGAGACAGAGACAGAGACAGAGACAGAGACAGAGGCAGAGGCAGAGGCAGAGACGGAGACGGAGACAGAGACAGAGATAGAGACAGAGAGGGAGACAGGGACAGAGACAGAGACAGAGACAGAGACAGAGACAGAGACAGAGACAGAGACAGAGATAGAGACAGAGACAGAGACAGAGACAGAGACAGAGACAGAGACAGAGACAGAGACAGAGACAGAGACAGAGACAGAGACAGAGACAGAGACAGAGACAGAGACAGAGACAGAGACAGAGACAGAGACAGAGATAGAGACAGAGACAGAGACAGAGACAGAGACAGAGACAGAGACAGAGACAGAGATAGAGACAGAGACATTGACGGAGACGGAGACAGAGAGAGAGACCAAGACGGAGACGGAGACAGAGACGGAGTCAGAGACAGAGACAGATACAGAGACAAAGACCGAGACAGAGGCAGAGACAGAGACAGAGACAGAGACAGAGACAGAGTCAGAGACAGAGACAGGGACAGGGACAGTGACAGAAACAGAGACAAAGACAGAGACAGAGACAGAAACAGAGACGAAGACGGAGACAAAGACAGACACAGAGACAGAGACAGAGACAGAGACAGAGACAGAGGCAATGACAGAGACAGAAACGGAGACAGAGATAGAGACAGAGACAGAGACAGAATCAGAGACAGAGACAGAGACAGAGACAGAGACAGAGACAGAGAGAGAGACAGGGACAGACACAGAGACAGAGACAGAGACAGAGACACAGACAGAGACAGAGATAGAGACAGAGACAGAGACAGAGACAGAGACAGCGACAGGGACAGAGACGGGAGCAGAGACAGGGACAGAGACAGAGACAGAGACAGAGACAGAGACAGAGACAGAGACAGAGAGAGAGACAGGGACAGACACAGAGACAGAGACAGAGGCAGAGGCAGAGGCAGAGGCAGAGACAGTGACAGAGACAGAGACAGAGACAGAGACAGAGACAGAGACAGAGACAGAGACAGAGACAGAGACAGAGACAGAGACAGAGACAGAGACAGAGACAGAGGCAGAGACAGAGACAGGAACAGGGACAGAGGCAGAGACAGAGACAGGGACAGGGACAGTGACGGGACAGGGACTGGGCCAGAGACAGAGACAGAGGCAGAGACAGAGGCAGAGACAGAGATAGAGACAGAGAGGGAGACAGGGACAGAGACAGAGACAGAGACAGAGGCAGAGACAGAGACAGAGACAGAGATAGAGACAGAGACAGAGACAGAGACAGAGACAGAGACAGAGACAGAGACAGAGACAGAGACAGAGACAGAGACAGAGACAGAGACAGAGACAGAGACAGAGACAGAGACAGAGACAGAGACAGAGATAGAGACAGAGACAGAGACAGAGACAGAGACAGAGACAGAGACAGAGACAGAGATAGAGACAGAGACATTGACGGAGACGGAGACAGAGAGAGAGACCAAGACGGAGACGGAGACAGAGACGGAGTCAGAGACAGAGACAGATACAGAGACAAAGACCGAGACAGAGGCAGAGACAGAGACAGAGACAGAGACAGAGACAGAGTCAGAGACAGAGACAGGGACAGGGACAGTGACAGAAACAGAGACAAAGACAGAGACAGAGACAGAAACAGAGACGAAGACGGAGACAAAGACAGACACAGAGACAGAGACAGAGACAGAGACAGAGACAGAGGCAATGACAGAGACAGAAACGGAGACAGAGATAGAGACAGAGACAGAGACAGAATCAGAGACAGAGACAGAGACAGAGACAGAGACAGAGACAGAGAGAGAGACAGGGACAGACACAGAGACAGAGACAGAGACAGAGACACAGACAGAGACAGAGATAGAGACAGAGACAGAGACAGAGACAGAGACAGAGACAGCGACAGGGACAGAGACGGGAGCAGAGACAGGGACAGAGACAGAGACAGAGACAGAGACAGAGACAGAGACAGAGACAGAGAGAGAGACAGGGACAGACACAGAGACAGAGACAGAGGCAGAGGCAGAGGCAGAGGCAGAGACAGTGACAGAGACAGAGACAGAGACAGAGACAGAGACAGAGACAGAGACAGAGACAGAGACAGAGACAGAGACAGAGACAGAGACAGAGACAGAGACAGAGGCAGAGACAGAGACAGGAACAGGGACAGAGGCAGAGACAGAGACAGGGACAGGGACAGTGACGGGACAGGGACTGGGCCAGAGACAGAGACAGAGGCAGAGACAGAGGCAGAGACAGAGAGTGAGACAGTGACAGAGACAGAGACAGAAACAGAGACAAAGACAGAGACAGAGACAGAGACACAGACAGGGACAGGGACAGAGTCAGAGACAGAGACAGAGACAGAGGCAGGGGCAGAGACAGAAACCGAGACAGAGACAATGACAGAGACAGAGACGGAGACAGAGATAGAGACAGAGACAGAGACAGAATCAGAGACAGAGACAGAGACAGAGACAGCGACAGAGACAGAGACGGGGGCAGAGACAGGGACAGAGACAGAGAGAGAGACAGAGACAGACACAGAGACAGAGACAGAGACAGAGACAGAGACAGAGACAGAGACAGAGACAGAGACAGAGACAGAGACAGAGACAGAGACAGAGACAGAGACAGAGACAGAGACAGAGACAGAGACAGAGACAGAGACAGATACAGAGACAGAGACAGAGACAGAGACAGAGACAGAGACAGAGACAGAGACAGAGACAGAGACAGAGACAGAGACAGAGACAGAGACAGAGACAGAGACAGAGACAGAGACAGAGACAGAGACAGAGACAGAGACAGAGACAGAGACAGAGACAGAGGCAGAGGCAGAGACGGAGACGGAGACAGAGACAGAGACCAAGACGGAGACGGAGACAGAGACGGAGTCAGAGACAGAGACAGATACAGAGACAAAGACCGAGACAGAGGCAGAGACAGAGACAGAGACAGAGACAGAGACAGAGACAGAGACAGAGACAGAGGCAGAGACAGAGACAGGGACAGGGACAGTGACAGAAACAGAGACAAAGACAGAGACAGAGACAGAAACAGAGACGAGGACGGAGACAAAGACAGACACAGAGACAGAGACAGAGACAGAGACAGAGACAGAGGCAATGACAGAGACAGAGACGGAGACAGAGATAGAGACAGAGACAGAGACAGAATCAGAGACAGAGACAGAGACAGAGACAGAGACAGAGACAGAGACAGAGGCAGAGACAGAGACAGATACAGGGACAGGGTCAGAGACAGAGACAGACACAGAGGCAAAGACAGAGACAGGGACAGCGACAGAGACAGAGACAGAGACAGAGGCAGGGGCAGAGACAGAAACCGAGACAGAGACAATTACAGAGACAGAGACGGAGACAGAGATAGAGACAGAGACAGAGACAGAGACAGAGACAGCGACAGAGACAGAGACGGGGGCAGAGACAGGGACAGAGACAGAGACAGAGACAGAGACAGAGACAGAGACAGAGACGGGGGCAGAGACAGGGACAGAGACAGAGACAGAGACAGAGACAGAGACAGAGACAGAGACAGAGACAGAGACAGAGACACAGACAGAGGCAGAGGCAGAGGCAGAGGCAGAGACAGTGACAGAGACAGAGACAGAGACAGAGACAGAGACAGAGACAGAGACAGAGACAGAGACAGAGACAGAGACAGAGACAGAGACAGAGACAGAGACAGAGACAGAGACAGAGACAGAGACAGAGACAGAGACAGAGACAGAGACAGAGACAGAGACAGAGACAGAGACAGAGACAGAGACAGAGACAGAGACAGAGACAGCGACAGAGACAGAGACGGGGGCAGAGACAGGGACAGAGACAGAGACAGAGACAGAGACAGAGACAGAGACAGAGACAGAGACAGAGGCAATGACAGAGACAGAGACGGAGACAGAGATAGAGACAGAGACAGAGACAGAATCAGAGACAGAGACAGAGACAGAGACAGAGACAGAGACAGAGGCAGAGACAGAGACAGATACAGGGACAGGGTCAGAGACAGAGACAGAGACAGAGACAGACACAGAGGCAAAGACAGAGACAGGGACAGCGACAGAGACAGAGACAGAGACAGAGGCAGGGGCAGCGACAGAAACCGAGACAGAGACAATGACAGAGACAGAGACGGAGACAGAGATAGAGACAGAGACAGAGACAGAATCAGAGACAGAGACAGAGACAGAGACAGCGACAGAGACAGAGACGGGGGCAGAGACAGGGACAGAGACAGAGAGAGAGACAGAGACAGACACAGAGACAGCGACAGAGACAGAGACAGAGACAGAGACAGAGACAGAGACAGAGACAGAGACAGAGACAGAGACAGAGACAGAGACAGAGACAGAGACAGAGACAGAGACAGAGACAGAGACAGAGACAGAGACAGAGACAGCGACAGAGACAGAGACGCGGGCAGAGACAGGGACAGAGACAGAGACAGAGACAGAGACAGAGACAGAGACAGAGACAGAGACAGAGACAGAGACAATGACAGAGACAGAGACGGAGACGGAGATAGAGACAGAGACAGAGACGGAATCAGAGACAGAGACAGAGACAGAGACAGAGACAGAGACAGAGACACAGACAGGGACAGGGTCAGAGACAGAGACAGAGACAGAGACAGAGACAGAGACAGAGACAGAGACAGAGACAGAGACAGAGACAGAGACAGAAACAGAGACAGCGACAGAGACAGAGGCGGATGCAGAAATTTAGACAGAGACAGAGGCAGAGACCAAGACCGAGACCGAGACAGAGACAGGTACAGGGACAGGGACAGGTACAGCGACAGGGACAGGGACACGGACTGGGACAGTGACGGGGTCAGGGACAGGGCCAGAGACAGAGACAGAGACAGAGACAGAGACAGAGACAGAGACAGGGGCAGAGACAGAGACAGAGACAGAGACAGGGACAGAGACAGAGACAGAGACAGAGACAGAGACAGAGACAGAGACAGAGACAGCGACAGAGACAGAGACAGAGACAGAGACAGAGACAGAGACAGAGAGAGAGACAGAGACAGAGACAGAGACAGAGACAGAGACAGAGACAGAGACAGAGACAGAGACAGAGACAAAGACAGAGACAGAGACAGAGACAGAGACGGAGACAGAGACAGAGGCAGAGGCAGAGACAGAGACAGGGACAGAGACAGAGACGGGGACAGAGACAGAGACAGATACGGAGACAGAAACAGAGACAGAGACGGAGACCGAGACAGAGACGGAGGCCGAGAGAGAGACAGAGACAGACGCAGAGGCAGAGACAGAGACAGGGACAGCGACAGAGACGGAGACAGAGACAGGGACAGGGTCAGAGACAGAGACAGAGACAGAGACAGAGACAGAGACAGAGACAGAGACAGAGACAGAGACAGAGGCAGAGACAGAGACAGGGACAGCGACAGAGACAGAGACGGAGACAGAGACAGAGACAGAGGCAGGGGCAGAGACAGAAACCGAGACAGAGACAATGACAGAGACAGAGACGGAGACAGAGATAGAGACAGAGACAGAGACAGAGACAGAGACAGAGACAGAGACAGAGACAGAGACAGAGACAGAGACAGAGGCAGAGGCAGAGACAGAGACAGAGACAGAGACAGAGACAGAGACAGAGACAGAGACGGGGGCAGAGACAGAGACAGAGGCAGAGACAGGGGCAGAGACAGAGACAGAGACAGAGACAGGGACAGAGACAGAGACAGAGACAGAGACAGAGACAGAGACAGAGACAGAGACAGAGACAGAGACAGAGACAGAGACCAAGACGGAGACGGACACAGAGACAGAGACAGAGACAGAGACAGAGACAGAGACAGAGACAGAGACAGAGACAGAGACAGAGACAGAGACAGAGACAGAGACAGAGACAGAGACAGAGACAGAGACAGAGACAGAGACAGAGACAGAGACAGAGACAGAGACAGAGACAGAGACAGAGACAGAGACAGAGACAGAGACAGAGACAGAGACAGAGACAGAGACAGAGACAGAGACAGAGACAGAGACAGAGACAGAGACAGAGACAGAGACAGAGACAGAGACAGAGACAGAGACAAGGACAGAGGCAGAGGCAGAGACGGAGACGGAGACAGAGAGAGAGACCAAGACGGAGACGGAGACAGAGACGGAGTCAGAGACAGAGACAGATACAGAGACAAAGACCGAGACAGAGGCAGAGACAGAGACAGAGACAGAGACAGAGACAGAGGCAGAGACAGAGACAGGGACAGGGACAGTGACAGAAACAGAGACAAAGACAGAGACAGAGACAGAAACAGAGACGAAGACGGAGACAAAGACAGACACAGAGACAGAGACAGAGACAGAGACAGAGACAGAGGCAATGACAGAGACAGAGACGGAGACAGAGATAGAGACAGAGACAGAGACAGAATCAGAGACAGAGACAGAGACAGAGACAGAGACAGAGAGAGAGACAGGGACAGACACAGAGACAGAGACAGAGACAGAGACACAGACAGAGACAGAGATAGAGACAGAGACAGAGACAGAGGCAGAGACAGCGACAGGGACAGAGACGGGAGCAGAGACAGGGACAGAGACAGAGACAGAGACAGAGACAGAGACAGAGACAGAGACAGAGACAGAGAGAGAGACAGGGACAGACACAGAGACAGAGACAGAGACAGAGACACAGACAGAGACAGAGATAGAGACAGAGACAGAGACAGAGACAGAGACAGCGACAGGGACAGAGACGGGAGCAGAGACAGGGACAGAGACAGAGACAGAGACAGAGACAGAGACAGAGACAGAGACAGAGACAGAGACAGAGAGAGAGACAGGGACAGACACAGAGACAGAGACAGAGACAGGGACAGGGGCAAAGACAGGGCCAGAGGCAGAGGCAGAGGCAGAGGCAGAGACAGTGACAGAGACAGAGACAGAGACAGAGACAGAGACAGAGACAGAGACAGAGACAGAGACAGAGACAGAGACAGAGACAGAGACAGAGACAGAGGCAGAGACAGAGACAGGAACAGGGACAGAGGCAGAGACAGAGACAGGGACAGGGACAGTGACGGGACAGGGACTGGGCCAGAGACAGAGACAGAGGCAGAGACAGAGACAGAGACAGAGAGTGAGACAGTGACAGAGACAGAGACAGAAACAGAGACAAAGACAGAGACAGAGACAGAGACAGAGGCAGAGGCAGAGGCAGAGGCAGAGACGGAGA
>CAMAOD020000088.1:4340000-4350000 GCA_945859595.2 Megachile willughbiella | reverse complement strand
GAGACGGAGTCAGAGACAGAGACAGATACAGAGACAAAGACCGAGACAGAGGCAGAGTCAGAGACAGAGACAGAGACAGAGACAGAGGCAGAGACAGAGACAGAGACAGAGACAGAGACAAAGACGGAGACAAAGACAGACACAGAGACAGAGACAGAGACAGAGACAGAGACAGAGACAGAGACAGCGGCAAAGGCAGAGGCAGTGGCAGAGACGGAGACGGAGAGAGAGACGGAGACCAAGACGGAGACCGTGACAGAGACGGAGTCAGAGGCAGAGACAGATACAGAGACAAAGGCAGAGGCAGAGACAGAGAAGGAGACGGAGACAGAGACAGAGACAGAGACAGAGACAGAGACTGAGACAGAGACAGAGACAGAGACAGAGACAGAGACAGAGACAGAGACAGAGGCAGAGGCAGAGACGGAGACGGAGACAGAGACAGAGACCAAGACGGAGACGGAAACAGAGACGGAGGCAGAGACAGAGACAGATAAAGAGACAAAGACCAAGACAGAGGCAGAGACAGAGACAGAGACAGAGACAGAGACAGAGACAGAGGCAGAGACAGAGACAGAGACAGGGACAGGGACAGTGACAGAAACAGAGACAAAGACAGAGACAGAGACAGAAACAGAGACAAAGACGGAGACAAAGACAGACACAGAGCCAGAGACAGAGACAGAGACAGAGACAGAGACAGAGACAAATACCGAGACAGAGACAGAGACAGAGACAGAGACAGAGACGGAGGCAGAGGCAGAGACGGAGACGGAGACAGAGACACAGACAGATAGAGAGACAGAGACAGAGGCAGAGGCAGAGACAGGGACAGGGACAGGGACAGGACAGGGACAAGGACAGCAAGAGGGACAGGGACAGGGAGCGGGTCAGAGACAGAGACAGAGGCAGAGGCAGAGACAGAGACAGAGACAGAGACAGAGACAGAGACTGAGTCAGAGACAGAGACAGAGAGAGGGACAGAGACAGAGACAGAGACAGAGACAAAGACAGAGACAGAGACAGAGACAGAGACGGAGACAAAGACCGAGTCAGAGACAGGGACAGAGACAGGGACAGAGACAGAGACAGAGTCAGAAACGGGGACAGGGACAGGGACAGGGACAGGACAGGGACAAGGACAGCAAGAGGGACAGGGACAGGGTGCGGGTCAGAGACAGAGACAGAGGCAGAGGCAGAGGCAGATGCAGGGACAGAGACAGGGCCAAAGGCAGAGGCAGAGACAGAGACAGGAGCAGAGACAGGGGCAGAGGCAGAGGTTGAGACAGAGACAGAGACCAAGACCCAGACCGGACCGAGACAGAGACGGAGGCCGAGACAGAGACAGAGGCAGAGACAGAGACAGAGACAGAGACAGCGACAGAGACAGAGACAGAGACAGAGACAGAGACAGAGACAGAGACAGAGACAGAGGCAGAGGCAGAGACAGAGACAGACACAGAGACAGAGACAGAGACAGAGACAGAGACAGAGACAGAGACCAAGACGGAGACGGAGACAGAGACGGAGTCAGAGACAGAGGCAGATACAGAGACAAAGTCCGAGACAGAGGCAGAGACAGAGACAGAGACAGAGACAGAGACAGAGACAGAGGCAGAGACAGAGACAGACACAGGGACACGGACAATGACACAAACAGAGACAAAGACAGAGACAGAGACAGAAACAGAGACAACGACGGAGACAAAGACAGACACAGAGACAGAGACAGAGACAGAGACAGAGACAGAGACAGAGACAGAGACAGAGACCGAGGCAAAGGCAGAGGCAGAGACAGAGACGGAGACAGAGGCAGAGACCGAGACAGAGACAGAGACAGAGACAGAGACAGAGACAGAGACAGAGACAGAGGCAGAGGCAGAGACGGAGACGGAGACAGAGACAGAGACCAAGACGGAGACGGAGACAGAGACGGAGTCAGAGACAGAGGCAGATACAGAGACAAAGACCGAGACAGAGGCAGAGACAGAGACAGAGACAGAGACAGAGACAGAGACAGAGGCAGAGACAGAGACAGACACAGGGACAGGGACAATGACAGAAACAGAGACAAAGACAGAGACAGAGACAGAAACACAGACAAAGACGGAGACAAAGACAGACACAGAGACTGAGACAGAGACAGAGGCAAGGGCAGAGGCAGAGACAGCGACGGAGACAGAGACAGAGACCGAGACGGAGACAGAGACAGGACAGAGACAGAGACGGAGACAGAGACAGAGACAGAGACAGAGGCAGAGGCAGAGACGGAGACGGAGGCAGAGACAGAGACAGAGACAGAGACGGAGACAAATACCGAGACAGAGACAGTGACAGAGACAGAGACAGAGGCAGAGACAGAGACAGAGACAGAGACAGAGGCAGAGGCAGAGGCAGAGACAGAGACGGAGACAGAGACTGATACAGAGACAAAGACCGAGACAGAGACAGAGACAGAGACAGAGACAGAGACAGAGACAGAGACAGAGACGGAGACAAATACCGAGACAGAGACAGTGACAGAGACAGAGACAGAGACAGAGACAGAGACAGAGACAGAGGCAGAGACGGAGACAAATACCGAGACAGAGACAGTGACAGAGACAGAGACAGAGGCAGAGACAGAGACAGAGACAGAGACAGAGGCAGAGGCAGAGACAGAGACAGAGACAGAGACAGAGACAGAGACAGAGACAGAGGCAGAGGCAGAGACGGAGACGGAGGCAGAGACAGAGACCAAGACGGAGATGGAGACAGAGACAGGGACATGGTCAGAGACAGAGACAGAGACAGAGGCAGAGGCAGATGCAGATGCAGAGACAGAGACAGAGACAGGGACAGAGACAGAGAGAGAGACAGAGACAGAGACACAGACAGAGGCAGAGGCAGAGGCAGAGACAGAGACAGAGACAGGGACAGTGACAGACACAGAGACAGAGACTGATACAGAGACAAAGACCGAGACAGAGACAGAGACAGAGACAGAGACAGAGACAGAGACAGAGACAGAGACAGAGACAGAGACAGAGACGGAGACAAATACCGAGACAGAGACAGTGACAGAGACAGAGACAGAGGCAGAGACAGAGACAGAGACAGAGACAGAGGCAGAGGCAGAGGCAGAGACAGAGACGGAGACAGAGACAGAGACCGAGACGGAGACAGAGACAGAGGCAGAGACAGAGACGGAGACAAAGACCGAGACAGAGACAGAGACAGAGACAGAGACAGAGACAGACACAGAGGCAGAGGCAGAGGCAGATGCAGAGACAGAGACGCAGACAGAGACAGAGACCGAGACGGAGACAGAGACAGGGACGGAGTCAGAGACAGAGACAGATACAGAGACAAAGACTGAGACAGAGGCAGAGACAGAGACAGAGACAGAGACAGAGGCAGAGGCAGAGACAGAGACAGAGACAGAGACAGAGACAGAGACAGAGACAGAGACAGAGACAGAGACGGAGACAAATACCGAGACAGAGACAGAGACAGGCACGGAGTCAGAGACAGAGACAGAGACAGAGACAGAGACTGAGTCAGAGACAGAGACAGAGACAGAGACAGAGACAGAGACAGAGACAGAGACAGAGACAGAGACAGAGACAGAGACAGAGACAGAGACAGAGACAGAGACAGAGACAGAGACAGAGACAGAGACAGAGACACAGACAGAGACAGAGACAGAGACAGAGACAGAGACAGAGACAGAGACAGAGACAGAGACAGAGACAGAGACAGAGACAGAGACAGAGACAGAGACAGAGACAGAGACAGAGACAGAGACAGAGACAGAGACAGAGACAGAGACAGAGACAGAGACAGAGACAGAGCCAGAGACAGAGACAGAGACAGAGACAGAGACAGAGACAGAGACAGAGACAGAGACAGAGACAGAGACAGAGACAGAGACGGAGACAGAGACAGAGACCCAGACGGAGACAGAGACAGAGACAGAGACAGAGACGGAGACAAATACCGAGACAGAGACAGAGACAGAGACAGAGACAGAGACAGAGACAGAGACAGAGACAGAGACAGAGACAGAGACAGAGACAGAGACAGAGACAGAGACAGAGACAGAGACGGAGACAAATACCGAGACAGAGACAGTGACAGAGACAGAGACAGAGACAGAGACAGAGACAGAGACAGAGACAGAGGCAGAGGCAGAGGCAGAGACAGAGACGGAGACAGAGACAGAGACCGAGACGGAGACAGAGACAGAGACAGAGACAGAGACGGAGACAAAGACCGAGACAGAGACAGAGACAGAGACAGAGACAGAGACAGAGACAGACACAGAGGCAGAGGCAGAGGCAGATGCAGAGACAGAGACAGAGACAGAGACAGAGACAGAGACGGAGACAAATACCGAGACAGAGACAGTGACAGAGACAGAGACAGAGGCAGAGACAGAGACAGAGACAGAGACAGAGGCAGAGGCAGAGGCAGAGACAGAGACGGAGACAGAGACAGAGACCGAGACGGAGACAGAGACAGAGACAGAGACAGAGACGGAGACAAAGACCGAGACAGAGACAGAGACAGAGACAGAGACAGAGACAGAGACAGACACAGAGGCAGAGGCAGAGGCAGATGCAGAGACAGAGACGCAGACAGAGACAGAGACCGAGACGGAGACAGAGACAGGGACGGAGTCAGAGGCAGAGACAGATACAGAGACAAAGACTGAGACAGAGACAGAGACAGAGACAGAGACAGAGACAGAGACAGAGACAGAGACAGAGACAGAGACAGAGACAGAGACAGAGACAGAGACAGAGACAGAGACAGAGCCAGAGACAGAGACAGAGACAGAGACAGAGACAGAGACAGAGACAGAGACAGAGACAGAGACAGAGACAGAGACAGAGACAGAGACGGAGACAGAGACAGAGACCCAGACGGAGACAGAGACAGAGACAGAGACAGAGACGGAGACAAATACCGAGACAGAGACAGAGACAGAGACAGAGACAGAGACAGAGACAGAGACAGAGACAGAGACAGAGACAGAGACAGAGACAGAGACAGAGACGGAGACAAATACCGAGACAGAGACAGTGACAGAGACAGAGACAGAGACAGAGACAGAGACAGAGACAGAGACAGAGGCAGAGGCAGAGGCAGAGACAGAGACGGAGACAGAGACAGAGACCGAGACGGAGACAGAGACAGAGACAGAGACAGAGACGGAGACAAAGACCGAGACAGAGACAGAGACAGAGACAGAGACAGAGACAGAGACAGACACAGAGGCAGAGGCAGAGGCAGATGCAGAGACAGAGACAGAGACAGAGACAGAGACAGAGACGGAGACAAATACCGAGACAGAGACAGTGACAGAGACAGAGACAGAGGCAGAGACAGAGACAGAGACAGAGACAGAGGCAGAGGCAGAGGCAGAGACAGAGACGGAGACAGAGACAGAGACCGAGACGGAGACAGAGACAGAGACAGAGACAGAGACAGAGACAGAGACGGAGACAGAGACAGAGACCCAGACGGAGACAGAGACAGAGACAGAGACAGAGACGGAGACAAATACCGAGACAGAGACAGAGACAGAGACAGAGACAGAGACAGAGACAGAGACAGAGACAGAGACAGAGACAGAGGCAGAGGCAGAGGCAGAGACGTAGACGGAGACAGAGACAGAGACCAAGACGGAGACGGAGACAGAGACGGAGTCAGAGACAGAGACAGATACAGAGACAAAGACCGAGACAGAGGCAGAGACAGATACAGAGACAAAGACCGAGACAGAGACCGACGCAAAGGCAGAGGCAGAGACAGAGACGGAGACAGAGACAGAGACAGAGACAGAGACCAAGACGGAGACGGAGACAGAGACGGAGTCAGAGACAGAGACAGATACAGAGACAAAGACCGAGACAGAGGCAGAGACAGACACAGAGACAGAGACAGAGACCAAGACGGAGGCGGAGACAGAGACAGGTACGGGGTCAGAGACAGAGACAGAGGCAGAAGCAGAGACAGAGACAGAGACAGAGACAGAGACAGAGACTGAGACAGAGTCAGAGACAGGGATAGAGACAGGGACAGAGACAGAGAGAGAGAGACAGAGGCAGAGACAGAGACAAACACAGAGACAGAGGCAGCGGCAGAGACTGAGACGGAGACATAGGCAGAGACAGAGTCAGAGACAGGGACAGGGACAGGGACAGGGACAGGACAGGGACAAGGACAGCAAGAGGGACAGGGACAGGGACCGGATCAGAGACAGAGACAGAGGCAGATGCAGAGGCAGATGCAGGGACAGAGACAGGGCCAAAGGCAGAGGCAGAGACAGAGACAGAGACAGAGACAGAGGCAGAGGCAGAGGCAGCGGCAGAGACGGAGACGGAGACAGAGACAGAGACCAAGACGGAGACGGACACAGAGACAGGCACGGAGTCAGAGACAGAGACAGAGACAGAGACAGAGACTGAGTCAGAGACAGAGACAGAGACAGAGGCAGAGACAGAGACAGAGACAGAGACAGGGACAGGGACAGTGACAGAAATAGAGACAAAGACAGAGACAGAGACAGAAACAGAGTCAAAGACGGAGACAAAGACAGACACAGAGACAGAGACAGAGACAGAGACAGAGACCGAGGCAAAGGCAGAGGCAGAGACAGAGACGGAGACAGAGACAGAGACCGAGACAGAGACAGAGACAGAGACAGAGACAGAGGCAGAGACAGAGACAGAGACAGGGATAGAGACAGGGACAGAGACAGAGAGAGAGGCAGAGACACAGACAGAGACAGAGACAGAGACAGAGACAGAGACAGAGACAGAGACAGAGACAGAGACAGAGACAGAGACAGAGACAGAGACAGAGACAGAGACAGAGACAGAGACAGAGACAGAGACAGCGACAGAGACGGAGACAGAGACAGAGACAGAGACAGAGACAGAGACGGAGACAGAGACAGAGACCCAGACGGAGACAGAGACAGAGACAGAGACAGAGACGGAGACAAATACCGAGACAGAGACAGAGACAGAGACAGAGACAGAGACAGAGACAGAGACAGAGACAGAGACAGAGGCAGGCGCAGAGACAGAAACCGAGACAGAGACAATGACAGAGACAGAGACGGAGGCCGAGACAGAGACGGAGGCCGAGACAGAGACGGAGGCCGAGACAGAGACAGAGACAGAGGCAGAGGCAGAGGCAGAGGCAGAGACAGAGACAGGGACAGCGACAGAGACGGAGACAGAGACAGAGACAGGGACAGGGTCAGAGACAGAGACAGACACAGAGACAGAGGCAGAGACAGAGACAGGCACAGGGACAGCGACAGAGACAACGACAGAGACAGATACAGAGCCAGAGGCAGAGACAGCAACAGAGACAGAGGCAGAGACAGAGACAGGGGAAGAGACAGAAACCGAGACAGAGACAATGACAGAGACAGAGACGGAGATGGAGACAGAGACAGAGACAGAGGCAGAGACAGAGACAGAGACAGAGACAGAGGCAGAGGCAGAGACAGGGGCAGAAACAGAAACCGAGACAGAGACAAAGACAGAGACAGATACAGAGCCAGGGGCAGAGACAGCGACAGAGACAGAGACAGAGACAGACACAGGGGCAGAGACAGAGACAGAGACAGAGACAGAGACAGAGACAGAGACAGAGACAGAGGCAGATGCAGAGACAGAGACGGAGACAGGGACAGAGACAGAGAGAGAGACAGAGACAGAGACAGAGACAGGGGCAGAGGCAGAGGTTGAGACAGAGACAGAGACCAAGACCGAGACCGGACCGAGACAGAGACGGAAGCCGAGACAGAGACAGAGGCAGAGACAGAGGCAGAGACAGGGACAGCGACAGAGACAGAGACAGAGACAGCGACAGAGACAGAGGCAGAGGCAGCGGCAGAGACGGAGACAGGGACAGAGACAGAGACAGAGACAGAGACAGAGACGGAGTCAGAGACAGAGACAGATACAGAGACAAAGACTGAGACAGAGGCAGAGACAGAGACAGGGACAGAGACAGAGACAGAGACAGAGACAGAGACAGAGACAGAGACAGAGACAGAGGCAGAGGCAGAGACAGAGACAGAGACAGGGACAGGGACAGTGACAGAGACAGAGACAGAGACTGATACAGAGACAAAGACCGAGACAGAGGCAGAGACAGAGACAGAGACAGAGACAGAGACAGAGACAGAGACGGAGACAGAGATGGAGACAGAGACAGGGACATGGTCAGAGACAGAGACAGAGACAGAGACAGAGGCAGAGGCAGAGGCAGAGACAGAGACCGAGACAGGGACAGAGACAGAGACAGAGACAGAGACAGGGACAGAGACAGAGAGAGAGACAGAGATAGAGACACAGACAGAGGCAGAGGCAGAGGCAGAGACAGAGACAGAGACAGGGACAGGGACAGTGACAGAGACAGAGACAGAGACTGATACAGAGACAAAGACCGAGACAGAGGCAGAGACAGAGACAGAGACAGAGACAGAGACAGAGACAGAGACAGAGACAGAGACAGAGACAGAGACGGAGACAGAGACAGTGACAGAGACAGAGACAGAGACAGAGACAGAGACGGAGACAAAGACCGAGACAGAGACAGAGACAGAGACAGAGACAGAGACAGAGACAGAGACAGAGGCAGAGGCAGCGGCAGAGACGGAGACGGAGACAGAGACAGAGACCAAGACGGAGACGGAGACAGAGACAGGGACGGGGTCAGAGACAGAGACAGAGGCAGAGACAGAGGCAGAGACAGAGACAGAGACAGAGACAGGGATAGAGACAGGGACAGAGACAGAGAGAGAGACAGAGACAGAGACAGAGACAGAGACAGAGACAGAGACAGAGACAGAGACAGAGATAGAGACAGAGACAGAGACAGAGACAGAGACAGAGACAGAGACAGAGACAGAGACAGAGACAGAGACAGAGACAGAGACAGAGGCAGAGGCAGAGACGGAGACGGAGGCAGAGACAGAGACCAAGACGGAGACGGAGACAGAGACAGGGACATGGTCAGAGACAGAGACAGAGACAGAGACAGAGACAGAGACAGAGACAGAGACAGAGACAGAGACAGAGACCAAGACGGAGACGGAGACAGAGACGGAGTCAGAGACAGAGGCAGATACAGAGACAAAGTCCGAGACAGAGGCAGAGACAGAGACAGAGACAGAGACAGAGACAGAGACAGAGGCAGAGACAGAGACAGACACAGGGACACGGACAATGACACAAACAGAGACAAAGACAGAGACAGAGACAGAAACAGAGACAACGACGGAGACAAAGACAGACACAGAGACAGAGACAGAGACAGAGACAGAGACAGAGACAGAGACAGAGACAGAGACCGAGGCAAAGGCAGAGGCAGAGACAGAGACGGAGACAGAGGCAGAGACCGAGACAGAGACAGAGACAGAGACAGAGACAGAGACAGAGACAGAGACAGAGGCAGAGGCAGAGACGGAGACGGAGACAGAGACAGAGACCAAGACGGAGACGGAGACAGAGACGGAGTCAGAGACAGAGGCAGATACAGAGACAAAGACCGAGACAGAGGCAGAGACAGAGACAGAGACAGAGACAGAGACAGAGACAGAGACAGAGGCAGAGACAGAGACAGAGACAGACACAGGGACAGGGACAATGACAGAAACAGAGACAAAGACAGAGACAGAGACAGAAACACAGACAAAGACGGAGACAAAGACAGACACAGAGACAGAGACAGAGACAGAGGCAAGGGCAGAGGCAGAGACAGCGACGGAGACAGAGACAGAGACCGAGACGGAGACAGAGACAGGACAGAGACAGAGACGGAGACAGAGACAGAGACAGAGACAGAGGCAGAGGCAGAGACGGAGACGGAGGCAGAGACAGAGACAGAGACAGAGACGGAGACAAATACCGAGACAGAGACAGTGACAGAGACAGAGACAGAGGCAGAGACAGAGACAGAGACAGAGACAGAGGCAGAGGCAGAGGCAGAG
>CAMAOD020000088.1:4322500-4335000 GCA_945859595.2 Megachile willughbiella | reverse complement strand
CCGGACCGAGACAGAGACGGAAGCCGAGACAGAGACAGAGGCAGAGACAGAGGCAGAGACAGAGACAGCGACAGAGACAGAGACAGAGACAGCGACAGAGACAGAGGCAGAGGCAGCGGCAGAGACGGAGACAGGGACAGAGACAGAGACAGAGACAGAGACGGAGTCAGAGACAGAGACAGATACAGAGACAAAGACTGAGACAGAGGCAGAGACAGAGACAGGGACAGAGACAGAGACAGAGACAGAGACAGAGACAGAGACAGAGACAGAGACAGAGACAGAGACAGAGACAGAGACAGAGACAGAGACAGAGACAGAGACAGAGACAGAGACAGAGACAGAGACAGAGACAGAGACAGAGACAGAGACAGAGACAGAGACAGAGACAGAGACAGAGACAGAGGCAGAAGCAGAGGCAGAGACGGAGACGGAGGCAGAGACAGAGACCAAGACAGAGATGGAGACAGAGACAGGGACATGGTCAGAGACAGAGACAGAGACAGAGACAGAGGCAGAGGCAGAGGCAGAGACAGAGACCGAGACAGGGACAGAGACAGAGACAGAGACAGAGACAGGGACAGAGACAGAGAGAGAGACAGAGATAGAGACACAGACAGAGGCAGAGGCAGAGGCAGAGACAGAGACAGAGACAGGGACAGGGACAGTGACAGAGACAGAGACAGAGACTGATACAGAGACAAAGACCGAGACAGAGGCAGAGACAGAGACAGAGACAGAGACAGAGACAGAGACAGAGGCAGAGGCAGCGGCAGAGACGGAGACGGAGACAGAGACAGAGACCAAGACGGAGACGGAGACAGAGACAGGGACGGGGTCAGAGACAGAGACAGAGGCAGAGACAGAGGCAGAGACAGAGACAGAGACAGAGACAGGGATAGAGACAGGGACAGAGACAGAGAGAGAGACAGAGACAGAGACAGAGACAGAGACAGAGACAGAGACAGAGATAGAGACAGAGACAGAGACAGAGACAGAGACAGAGACAGAGACAGAGACAGAGACAGAGACAGAGACAGAGACAGAGACAGAGGCAGAGGCAGAGACGGAGACGGAGGCAGAGACAGAGACCAAGACGGAGATGGAGACAGAGACAGGGACATGGTCAGAGACAGAGACAGAGACAGAGGCAGAGGCAGATGCAGATGCAGATGCAGAGACAGAGACAGAGACAGGGACAGAGACAGAGAGAGAGACAGAGACAGAGACACAGACAGAGGCAGAGGCAGAGGCAGAGACAGAGACAGAGACAGGGACAGTGACAGACACAGAGACAGAGACTGATACAGAGACAAAGACCGAGACAGAGACAGAGACAGAGACAGAGACAGAGACAGAGACGGAGACAAATACCGAGACAGAGACAGTGACAGAGACAGAGACAGAGGCAGAGACAGAGACAGAGACAGAGACAGAGGCAGAGGCAGAGGCAGAGACAGAGACGGAGACAGAGACAGAGACCGAGACGGAGACAGAGACAGAGACAGAGACAGAGACAGAGACAGAGACAGAGACAGAGACAGAGGCAGAGGCAGAGGCAGAGACGGAGACGGAGGCAGAGACAGAGACCAAGACGGAGATGGAGACAGAGACAGGGACAGGGACAGTGACAGAGACAGGGACAGAGACTGATACAGAGACAAAGACCGAGACAGAGACAGAGAGAGAGACAGAGACAGAGACAGAGACAGAGACAGAGACAGAGACGGAGACAAATACCCAGACAGAGACAGCGACAGAGACAGAGACAGAGACAGAGACAGAGACAGAGACAGAGACAGAGACAGAGACAGAGACAGAGACAGAGACAGAGACAGAGACAGAGACAGAGACAGAGACAGAGACAGAGACAGAGACAGAGACAGAGACAGAGAGAGAGACAGAGACAGAGACACAGACAGAGGCAGAGGCAGAGGCAGAGACAGAGACAGAGACAGGGACAGGGACAGTGACAGAGACAGAGACAGAGACTGATACAGAGACAAAGACCGAGACAGAGACAGAGACAGAGACAGAGACAGAGACAGAGACGGAGAAAAATACCGAGACAGAGACAGTGACAGAGACAGGGACAGAGACAGAGACAGAGACAGAGACAGAGACCGAGACGGAGACAGAGACAGAGACAGAGACAGAGACGGAGACAAAGACCGAGACAGAGACAGAGACAGAGACAGAGACAGAGACAGACACAGAGGCAGAGGCAGAGGCAGATGCAGAGACAGAGACGCAGACAGAGATAGAGACCGAGACGGAGACAGAGACACGGACAGAGACAGAGGGAGAGACAGAGACAGAGACAGAGACAGAGACAGAGACAGAGACAGAGGCAGAGACAGAGATGGAGACAGAGACAGAGACGGAGGCAAAGACAGAGACAGAGACAGAGTCAGAGACAGGGACAGAGGCAGAGACAGAGACAGAGGCAGAGTCAGAGACGGGGACAGGGACAGAGACAGAGGCAGAGGCAGCGGCAGAGACGGAGACGGAGACGGAGACAGAGACAGGCACGGGGTCAGAGACAGAGACAGAGGCAGAGACAGAGGCAGAGACAGAGACAGAGACAGAGACAGGGATAGAGACAGGGACAGAGACAGAGACAGAGACAGAGACAGAGACAGAGACAGAGACAGAGACAGAGGCAGAGACAGTGACAGAGACAGAGACAGAGACAGAGACAGAGACAGAGACAGAGACAGAGACAGAGACAGAGACAGAGACAGAGACAGAGACAGAGACAGAGACAGAGACAGAGACAGAGACAGAGACAGAGACAGAGACAGAGACAGAGACAGAGACAGAGACAGAGACAGAGACAGAGGCAGAGGCAGAGGCAGAGACGGAGACGGAGGCAGAGACAGAGACCAAGACGGAGATGGAGACAGAGACAGGGACATGGTGAGAGACAGAGACAGAGACAGAGACAGAGGCAGAGGCAGAGGCAGAGACAGAGACCGAGACAGGGACAGAGACAGAGACAGAGACAGAGGCAGAGGCAGATGCAGAGACAGAGACAGAGACAGGGACAGAGACAGAGAGAGAGACAGAGACAGAGACACAGACAGAGGCAGAGACAGAGGCAGAGACAGAGACAGAGACAGGGACAGGGACAGTGACAGAGGCAGAGACAGAGACAGAGGCAGAGTCAGAGACGGGGACAGGGACAGAGACAGAGGCAGAGGCAGAGGCAGATGCAGAGACAGAGACGCAGACAGAGACAGAGACCGAGACGGAGACAGAGACAGGGACGGAGTCAGAGACAGAGACAGATACAGAGACAAAGACTGAGACAGAGTCAGAGACAGAGACAGAGACAGAGACAGAGGCAGAGGCAGAGACAGAGTCAGAAACGGGGACAGGGACAGGGACAGGGACAGGACAGGGACAAGGACAGCAAGAGGGACAGGGACAGGGTGCGGGTCAGAGACAGAGACAGAGGCAGAGGCAGAGGCAGATGCAGGGACAGAGACAGGGCCAAAGGCAGAGGCAGAGACAGAGACAGGAGCAGAGACAGGGGCAGAGGCAGAGGTTGAGACAGAGACAGAGACCAAGACCGAGACCGGACCGAGACAGAGACGGAGGCCGAGACAGAGACAGAGGCAGAGACAGAGACAGAGACAGAGACAGCGACAGAGACAGAGACAGAGACAGAGACAGAGACAGAGACAGAGACAGAGGCAGAGGCAGAGACAGAGACAGACACAGAGACAGAGACAGAGACAGAGACAGAGACAGAGACAGAGACAGAGACAGAGACAGAGACAGAGACAGAGACCAAGACGGAGACGGAGACAGAGACGGAGTCAGAGACAGAGGCAGATACAGACACAAGGTCCGAGACAGAGGCAGAGACAGAGACAGAGACAGAGACAGAGACAGAGACAGAGGCAGAGACAGAGACAGACACAGGGACACGGACAATGACACAAACAGAGACAAAGACAGAGACAGAGACAGAAACAGAGACAAAGACGGAGACAAAGACAGACACAGAGACAGAGACAGAGACAGAGACAGAGACAGAGACAGAGACAGAGACCGAGGCAAAGGCAGAGGCAGAGACAGAGACGGAGACAGAGGCAGAGACCGAGACAGAGACAGAGACAGAGACAGAGACAGAGACAGAGACAGAGACAGAGGCAGAGGCAGAGACGGAGACGGAGACAGAGACAGAGACCAAGACGGAGACGGAGACAGAGACGGAGTCAGAGACAGAGGCAGATACAGAGACAAAGACCGAGACAGAGGCAGAGACAGAGACAGAGACAGAGACAGAGACAGAGACAGAGGCAGTGACAGAGACAGACACAGGGACAGGGACAATGACAGAAACAGAGACAAAGACAGAGACAGAGACAGAAACACAGACAAAGACGGAGACAAAGACAGACACAGAGACAGAGACAGAGACAGAGGCAAGGGCAGAGGCAGAGACAGCGACGGAGACAGAGACAGAGACCGAGACGGAGACAGAGACAGGACAGAGACAGAGACGGAGACAGAGACAGAGACAGAGACAGAGGCAGAGGCAGAGACGGAGACGGAGGCAGAGACAGAGACAGAGACAGAGACGGAGACAAATACCGAGACAGAGACAGAGACAGAGACTGAGTCAGAGACAGAGACAGAGACAGAGACAGGGACAGGGACAGTGACAGAGACAGGGACAGAGACTGATACAGAGACAAAGACCGAGACAGAGACAGAGACAGAGACAGAGACAGAGACAGAGACAGAGACAGAGACAGAGACAGAGACAGAGACAGAGACAGAGACAGAGACAGAGACAGAGACAGAGACAGAGACAGAGACAGAGACAGAGACGGAGACAAATACCGAGACAGAGACAGAGACAGAGACAGAGACAGAGACAGAGACAGAGACAGAGACAGAGACAGAGGCAGAAGCAGAGGCAGAGACGGAGACGGAGGCAGAGACAGAGACCAAGACAGAGATGGAGACAGAGACAGGGACATGGTCAGAGACAGAGACAGAGACAGAGACAGAGGCAGAGGCAGAGGCAGAGACAGAGACCGAGACAGGGACAGAGACAGAGACAGAGACAGAGACAGGGACAGAGACAGAGAGAGAGACAGAGATAGAGACACAGACAGAGGCAGAGGCAGAGGCAGAGACAGAGACAGAGACAGGGACAGGGACAGTGACAGAGACAGAGACAGAGACTGATACAGAGACAAAGACCGAGACTGAGGCAGAGACAGAGACAGAGACAGAGACAGAGACAGAGACAGAGACAGAGACGGAGACAGAGACAGTGACAGAGACAGAGACAGAGACAGAGACAGAGACGGAGACAAAGACCGAGACAGAGACAGAGACAGAGACAGAGACAGAGACAGAGACAGAGACAGATACAGAGGCAGAGGCAGCGGCAGAGACGGAGACGGAGACAGAGACAGAGACCAAGACGGAGACGGAGACAGAGACAGGGACGGGGTCAGAGACAGAGACAGAGGCAGAGACAGAGGCAGAGACAGAGACAGAGACAGAGACAGGGATAGAGACAGGGACAGAGACAGAGAGAGAGACAGAGACAGAGACAGAGACAGAGACAGAGACAGAGACAGAGACAGAGACAGAGATAGAGACAGAGACAGAGACAGAGACAGAGACAGAGACAGAGACAGAGACAGAGACAGAGACAGAGACAGAGACAGAGACAGAGACAGAGGCAGAGGCAGAGACGGAGACGGAGGCAGAGACAGAGACCAAGACGGAGATGGAGACAGAGACAGGGACATGGTCAGAGACAGAGACAGAGACAGAGGCAGAGGCAGATGCAGATGCAGAGACAGAGACAGAGACAGGGACAGAGACAGAGAGAGAGACAGAGACAGAGACACAGACAGAGGCAGAGGCAGAGGCAGAGACAGAGACAGAGACAGGGACAGTGACAGACACAGAGACAGAGACTGATACAGAGACAAAGACCGAGACAGAGACAGAGACAGAGACAGAGACAGAGACAGAGACGGAGACAAATACCGAGACAGAGACAGTGACAGAGACAGAGACAGAGGCAGAGACAGAGACAGAGACAGAGACAGAGGCAGAGGCAGAGGCAGAGACAGAGACGGAGACAGAGACAGAGACCGAGACGGAGACAGAGACAGAGACCAAGACGGAGATGGAGACAGAGACAGGGACAGGGACAGTGACAGAGACAGGGACAGAGACTGATACAGAGACAAAGACCGAGACAGAGACAGAGAGAGAGACAGAGACAGAGACAGAGACAGAGACAGAGACAGAGACAGAGACGGAGACAAATACCCAGACAGAGACAGCGACAGAGACAGAGACAGAGACAGAGACAGAGACAGAGACAGAGACAGAGACAGAGACAGAGACAGAGACAGAGACAGAGACAGAGACAGAGACAGAGACAGAGACAGAGACAGAGACAGAGACAGAGACGGAGACAGAGACAGTGACAGAGACAGAGACAGAGACAGAGACAGAGACGGAGACAAAGACCGAGACAGAGACAGAGACAGAGACAGAGACAGAGACAGAGACAGATACAGAGGCAGAGGCAGCGGCAGAGACGGAGACGGAGACAGAGACAGAGACCAAGACGGAGACGGAGACAGAGACAGGGACGGGGTCAGAGACAGAGACAGAGGCAGAGACAGAGGCAGAGACAGAGACAGAGACAGAGACAGGGATAGAGACAGGGACAGAGACAGAGAGAGAGACAGAGACAGAGACAGAGACAGAGACAGAGACAGAGACAGAGACAGAGACAGAGATAGAGACAGAGACAGAGACAGAGACAGAGACAGAGACAGAGACAGAGACAGAGACAGAGACAGAGACAGAGACAGAGACAGAGACAGAGGCAGAGGCAGAGACGGAGACGGAGGCAGAGACAGAGACCAAGACGGAGATGGAGACAGAGACAGGGACATGGTCAGAGACAGAGACAGAGACAGAGGCAGAGGCAGATGCAGATGCAGAGACAGAGACAGAGACAGGGACAGAGACAGAGAGAGAGACAGAGACAGAGACACAGACAGAGGCAGAGGCAGAGGCAGAGACAGAGACAGAGACAGGGACAGTGACAGACACAGAGACAGAGACTGATACAGAGACAAAGACCGAGACAGAGACAGAGACAGAGACAGAGACAGAGACAGAGACGGAGACAAATACCGAGACAGAGACAGTGACAGAGACAGAGACAGAGGCAGAGACAGAGACAGAGACAGAGACAGAGGCAGAGGCAGAGGCAGAGACAGAGACGGAGACAGAGACAGAGACCGAGACGGAGACAGAGACAGAGACCAAGACGGAGATGGAGACAGAGACAGGGACAGGGACAGTGACAGAGACAGGGACAGAGACTGATACAGAGACAAAGACCGAGACAGAGACAGAGAGAGAGACAGAGACAGAGACAGAGACAGAGACAGAGACAGAGACAGAGACAGAGACGGAGACAAATACCCAGACAGAGACAGCGACAGAGACAGAGACAGAGACAGAGACAGGGACAGTGACAGAGACAGAGACAGAGACTGATACAGAGACAAAGACCGAGACAGAGACAGAGACAGAGACAGAGACAGAGACAGAGACAGA
This sequence comes from Megachile willughbiella, assembly GCA_945859595.2. Taxonomy (NCBI): domain Eukaryota; kingdom Metazoa; phylum Arthropoda; class Insecta; order Hymenoptera; family Megachilidae; genus Megachile; species Megachile willughbiella. The sequence continues at coordinate 4,327,374 of CAMAOD020000088.1, read as the reverse complement.
GACGGAGAAAAATACCGAGACAGAGACAGTGACAGAGACAGGGACAGAGACAGAGACAGAGACAGAGACAGAGACAGAGACCGAGACGGAGACAGAGACAGAGACAGAGACAGAGACAGAGACGGAGACAAAGACCGAGACAGAGACAGAGACAGAGACAGAGACAGAGACAGACACAGAGGCAGAGGCAGAGGCAGATGCAGAGACAGAGACGCAGACAGAGATAGAGACCGAGACGGAGACAGAGACACGGACAGAGACAGAGGGAGAGACAGAGACAGAGACAGAGACAGAGACAGAGACAGAGACAGAGACAGAGGCAGAGACAGAGATGGAGACAGAGACAGAGACCGAGACGGAGACAGAGACAGAGACAGAGACAGAGACGGAGGGAAAGACAGAGACAGAGACAGAGTCAGAGACAGGGACAGAGGCAGAGACAGAGACAGAGGCAGAGTCAGAGACGGGGACAGGGACAGAGACAGAGGCAGAGGCAGCGGCAGAGACGGAGACGGAGACGGAGACAGAGACAGGCACGGGGTCAGAGACAGAGACAGAGGCAGAGACAGAGGCAGAGACAGAGACAGAGACAGAGACAGGGATAGAGACAGGGACAGAGACAGAGACAGAGACAGAGACAGAGACAGAGGCAGAGGCAGAGGCAGAGACGGAGACGGAGGCAGAGACAGAGACCAAGACGGAGATGGAGACAGAGACAGGGACATGGTCAGAGACAGAGACAGAGACAGAGACAGAGGCAGAGGCAGAGGCAGAGACAGAGACCGAGACAGGGACAGAGACAGAGACAGAGACAGAGGCAGAGGCAGATGCAGAGACAGAGACAGAGACAGGGACAGAGACAGAGAGAGAGACAGAGACAGAGACACAGACAGAGGCAGAGGCAGAGGCAGAGACAGAGACAGAGACAGGGACAGTGACAGTGACAGAGGCAGAGACAGAGACAGAGGCAGAGTCAGAGACGGGGACAGGGTCAGAGACAGAGGCAGAGGCAGAGGCAGATGCAGAGACAGAGACGCAGACAGAGACAGAGACCGAGACGGAGACAGAGACAGGGACGGAGTCAGAGACAGAGACGGATACAGAGACAAAGACTGAGACAGAGTCAGAGACAGAGACAGAGACAGAGACAGAGGCAGAAGCAGAGACAGAGTCAGAAACGGGGACAGGGACAGGGACAGGGACAGGACAGGGACAAGGACAGCAAGAGGGACAGGGACAGGGTGCGGGTCAGAGACAGAGACAGAGGCAGAGGCAGAGGCAGATGCAGGGACAGAGACAGGGCCAAAGGCAGAGGCAGAGACAGAGACAGGAGCAGAGACAGGGGCAGAGGCAGAGGTTGAGACAGAGACAGAGACCAAGACCGAGACCGGACCGAGACAGAGACGGAGGCCGAGACAGAGACAGAGGCAGAGACAGAGACAGAGACAGAGACAGCGACAGAGACAGAGACAGAGACAGAGACAGAGACAGAGACAGAGACAGAGACAGAGGCAGAGGCAGAGACAGAGACAGACACAGAGACAGAGACAGAGACAGAGACAGAGACAGAGACAGAGACAGAGACAGAGACAGAGACAGAGACCAAGACGGAGACGGAGACAGAGACGGAGTCAGAGACAGAGGCAGATACAGACACAAGGTCCGAGACAGAGGCAGAGACAGAGACAGAGACAGAGACAGAGACAGAGACAGAGGCAGAGACAGAGACAGACACAGGGACACGGACAATGACACAAACAGAGACAAAGACAGAGACAGAGACAGAAACAGAGACAAAGACGGAGACAAAGACAGACACAGAGACAGAGACAGAGACAGAGACAGAGACAGAGACAGAGACAGAGACCGAGGCAAAGGCAGAGGCAGAGACAGAGACGGAGACAGAGGCAGAGACCGAGACAGAGACAGAGACAGAGACAGAGACAGAGACAGAGACAGAGGCAGAGGCAGAGACGGAGACGGAGACAGAGACAGAGACCAAGACGGAGACGGAGACAGAGACGGAGTCAGAGACAGAGGCAGATACAGAGACAAAGACCGAGACAGAGGCAGAGACAGAGACAGAGACAGAGACAGAGACAGAGACAGAGGCAGTGACAGAGACAGACACAGGGACAGGGACAATGACAGAAACAGAGGCAAAGACAGAGACAGAGACAGAAACACAGACAAAGACGGAGACAAAGACAGACACAGAGACAGAGACAGAGACAGAGGCAAGGGCAGAGGCAGAGACAGCGACGGAGACAGAGACAGAGACCGAGACGGAGACAGAGACAGGACAGAGACAGAGACGGAGACAGAGACAGAGACAGAGACAGAGGCAGAGGCAGAGACGGAGACGGAGGCAGAGACAGAGACAGAGACAGAGACGGAGACAAATACCGAGACAGAGACAGAGACAGAGACTGAGTCAGAGACAGAGACAGAGACAGAGACAGGGACAGGGACAGTGACAGAGACAGGGACAGAGACTGATGCAGAGACAAAGACCGAGACAGAGACAGAGACAGAGACAGAGACAGAGACAGAGACAGAGACAGAGACAGAGACAGAGACAGAGACAGAGACAGAGACGGAGACAAATACCGAGACAGAGACAGAGACAGAGACAGAGACAGAGACAGAGACAGAGACAGAGACAGAGACAGAGACAGAGACAGAGACAGAGACAGAGACAGAGACAGAGACAGAGACAGAGACAGAGACAGAGACAGAGACAGAGACAGAGACAGAGACAGAGACAGAGACAGAGACAGAGACAGAGACAGAGACAGAGACAGAGACAGAGGCAGAGACAGAGACAGATACAGAGGCAGAGGCAGCGGCAGAGACAGAGACAGAGACAGAGACAGAGACAGAGACAGAGACAGAGACAGAGACAGAGACAGAGACAGAGGCAGAGGCAGAGACGGAGACGGAGGCAGAGACAGAGACCAAGACGGAGATGGAGACAGAGACAGGGACATGGTCAGAGACAGAGACAGAGACAGAGGCAGAGGCAGATGCAGATGCAGAGACAGAGACAGAGACAGGGACAGAGACAGAGAGAGAGACAGAGACAGAGACACAGACAGAGGCAGAGGCAGAGGCAGAGACAGAGACAGAGACAGGGACAGTGACAGACACAGAGACAGAGACTGATACAGAGACAAAGACCGAGACAGAGACAGAGACAGAGACAGAGACAGAGACAGAGACAGAGACGGAGACAAATACCGAGACAGAGACAGTGACAGAGACAGAGACAGAGGCAGAGACAGAGACCGAGACAGAGACAGAGGCAGAGGCAGAGGCAGAGACAGAGACGGAGACAGAGACAGAGACCGAGACGGAGACAGAGACAGAGACAGAGACAGAGACAGAGACAGAGACAGAGACAGAGACAGAGGCAGAGGCAGAGGCAGAGACGGAGACGGAGGCAGAGACAGAGACCAAGACGGAGATGGAGACAGAGACAGGGACAGGGACAGTGACAGAGACAGGGACAGAGACTGATACAGAGACAAAGACCGAGACAGAGACAGAGAGAGAGACAGAGACAGAGACAGAGACAGAGACAGAGACAGAGACAGAGACGGAGACAAATACCCAGACAGAGACAGCGACAGAGACAGAGACAGAGACAGAGACAGAGACAGAGACAGAGACAGAGACAGAGACAGAGACAGAGACAGAGACAGAGACAGAGACAGAGACAGAGACAGAGACAGAGACAGAGACAGAGACAGAGACAGAGACAGAGACAGAGAGAGAGACAGAGACAGAGACACAGACAGAGGCAGAGGCAGAGGCAGAGACAGAGACAGAGACAGGGACAGGGACAGTGACAGAGACAGAGACAGAGACTGATACAGAGACAAAGACCGAGACAGAGACAGAGACAGAGACAGAGACAGAGACAGAGACGGAGAAAAATACCGAGACAGAGACAGTGACAGAGACAGGGACAGAGACAGAGACAGAGACAGAGACAGAGACAGAGACCGAGACGGAGACAGAGACAGAGACAGAGACAGAGACGGAGACAAAGACCGAGACAGAGACAGAGACAGAGACAGAGACAGAGACAGACACAGAGGCAGAGGCAGAGGCAGATGCAGAGACAGAGACGCAGACAGAGATAGAGACCGAGACGGAGACAGAGACACGGACAGAGACAGAGGGAGAGACAGAGACAGAGACAGAGACAGAGACAGAGACAGAGATGGAGACAGAGACAGAGACCGAGACGGAGACAGAGACAGAGACAGAGACAGAGACGGAGGCAAAGACAGAGACAGAGACAGAGTCAGAGACAGGGACAGAGGCAGAGACAGAGACAGAGGCAGAGTCAGAGACGGGGACAGGGACAGAGACAGAGGCAGAGGCAGCGGCAGAGACGGAGACGGAGACGGAGACAGAGACAGGCACGGGGTCAGAGACAGAGACAGAGGCAGAGACAGAGGCAGAGACAGAGACAGAGACAGAGACAGGGATAGAGACAGGGACAGAGACAGAGACAGAGACAGAGACAGAGACAGAGACAGAGACAGAGACAGAGGCAGAGACAGAGACAGAGACAGAGACAGAGACAGAGACAGAGACAGAGACAGAGACAGAGACAGAGACAGAGACAGAGACAGAGACAGAGACAGAGACAGAGACAGGGACAGTGACAGTGACAGAGGCAGAGACAGAGACAGAGGCAGAGTCAGAGACGGGGACAGGGACAGAGACAGAGGCAGAGGCAGAGGCAGATGCAGAGACAGAGACGCAGACAGAGACAGAGACCGAGACGGAGACAGAGACAGGGACGGAGTCAGAGACAGAGACAGATACAGAGACAAAGACTGAGACAGAGTCAGAGACAG
>CAMAOD020000088.1:4312500-4315000 GCA_945859595.2 Megachile willughbiella | reverse complement strand
AGAGACAAAGACTGAGACAGAGGCAGAGACAGAGACAGGGACAGAGACAGAGACAGAGACAGAGACAGAGACAGAGACAGAGACAGAGACAGAGACAGAGACAGAGACAGAGACAGAGACAGAGACAGAGACAGAGACAGAGACAGAGACAGAGACAGAGACAGAGACAGAGACAGAGACAGAGACAGAGACAGAGACAGAGACAGAGACAGAGACAGAGACAGAGACAGAGACAGAGACAGAGACAGAGACAGAGACAGAGACAGAGGCAGAAGCAGAGGCAGAGACGGAGACGGAGGCAGAGACAGAGACCAAGACAGAGATGGAGACAGAGACAGGGACATGGTCAGAGACAGAGACAGAGACAGAGACAGAGGCAGAGGCAGAGGCAGAGACAGAGACCGAGACAGGGACAGAGACAGAGACAGAGACAGAGACAGGGACAGAGACAGAGAGAGAGACAGAGATAGAGACACAGACAGAGGCAGAGGCAGAGGCAGAGACAGAGACAGAGACAGGGACAGGGACAGTGACAGAGACAGAGACAGAGACTGATACAGAGACAAAGACCGAGACAGAGGCAGAGACAGAGACAGAGACAGAGACAGAGACAGAGACAGAGACAGAGACAGAGACGGAGACAGAGACAGTGACAGAGACAGAGACAGAGACAGAGACAGAGACAGAGACAGAGGCAGAGGCAGAGGCAGAGACAGAGACGGAGACAGAGACAGAGACCGAGACGGAGACAGAGACAGAGACAGAGACAGAGACGGAGACAAAGACCGAGACAGAGACAGAGACAGAGACAGAGACAGAGACAGAGACAGAGACAGAGGCAGAGGCAGCGGCAGAGACGGAGACGGAGACAGAGACAGAGACCAAGACGGAGACGGAGACAGAGACAGGGACGGGGTCAGAGACAGAGACAGAGGCAGAGACAGAGGCAGAGACAGAGACAGAGACAGAGACAGGGATAGAGACAGGGACAGAGACAGAGAGAGAGACAGAGACAGAGACAGAGACAGAGACAGAGACAGAGACAGAGACAGAGACAGAGACAGAGACAGAGATAGAGACAGAGACAGAGACAGAGACAGAGACAGAGACAGAGACAGAGACAGAGACAGAGACAGAGACAGAGACAGAGGCAGAGGCAGAGACGGAGACGGAGGCAGAGACAGAGACCAAGACGGAGATGGAGACAGAGACAGGGACATGGTCAGAGACAGAGACAGAGACAGAGGCAGAGGCAGATGCAGATGCAGAGACAGAGACAGAGACAGGGACAGGGACAGAGACAGAGTCAGAGACGGGGACAGGGACAGGGACAGGCAGCGGGTCAGAGACAGAGACAGAGGCAGAGGCAGAGGCAGATGCAGGGACAGAGACAGAGCCAAAGGCAGAGGCAGACACAGAGACAGGAGCAGAGACAGGGGCAGAGGCAGAGGTTGAGACAGAGACATAGACCAAGACCGAGACCGGACCGAGACAGAGACGGAGGCCGAGACAGAGACAGAGGCAGAGACAGAGGCAGAGACAGAGACAGCGACAGAGACAGAGACAGAGACAGAGACAGAGACACCGACAGAGGCAGAGGCAGCGGCAGAGACGGAGACAGAGACAGAGACAGAGACAGAGACAGAGGCAGAGGCAGCGGCAGAGACGGAGACGGAGACAGAGACAGAGACCAAGACGGAGACGGAGACAGAAACAGGCACGGGGTCAGAGACAGAGACAGAGGCAGAGACAGAGGCAGATACAGAGACAGAGACAGAGACAGGGATAGAGACAGGGACAGAGACAGAGAGAGAGAGACAGAGACAGAGACAGAGACAGAGACAGAGACAGAGACAGAGACAGGGATAGAGACAGGGACAGAGACAGAGAGAGAGACAGAGACAGAGACAGAGACAGGGTCAGAGACAGAGACAGACACAGAGACAGAGGCAGAGACAGAGACAGGCACAGGGACAGCGACAGAGACAACGACAGAGACAGATACAGAGCCAGAGGCAGAGACAGCAACAGAGACAGAGACAGAGACAGAGACAGGGGAAGAGACAGAAACCGAGACAGAGACAATGACAGAGACAGAGACGGAGATGGAGACAGAGACAGAGACAGAGGCAGAGACAGAGACAGAGACAGAGACAGAGACAGAGGCAGAGGCAGAGACAGGGGCAGAAACAGAAACCGAGACAGAGACAAAGACAGAGACAGATACAGAGCCAGGGGCAGAGACAGCGACAGAGACAGAGACAGAGACAGACACAGGGGCAGAGACAGAGACAGAGACAGAGACAGAGACAGAGACAGAGACAGAGGCAGATGCAGAGACAGAGACGGAGACAGGGACAGAGACAGAGAGAGAGACAGAGACAGAGACAGAGACAGGGGCAGAGGCAGAGGTTGAGACAGAGACAGAGACCAAGACCGAGACCGGACCGAGACAGAGACGGAAGCCGAGACAGAGACAGAGGCAGAGACAGAGGCAGAG
>CAMAOD020000088.1:4257500-4292500 GCA_945859595.2 Megachile willughbiella | reverse complement strand
GACAGAGACAGAGACAGGGACAGAGACAGAGAGAGAGACAGAGACAGAGACACAGACAGAGGCAGAGGCAGAGGCAGAGACAGTGACAGAGACAGGGACAGGGACAGAGACAGAGTCAGAGACGGGGACAGGGACAGGGACAGGCAGCGGGTCAGAGACAGAGACAGAGGCAGAGGCAGAGGCAGATGCAGGGACAGAGACAGAGCCAAAGGCAGAGGCAGACACAGAGACAGGAGCAGAGACAGGGGCAGAGGCAGAGGTTGAGACAGAGACATAGACCAAGACCGAGACCGGACCGAGACAGAGACGGAGGCCGAGACAGAGACAGACGCAGAGACAGAGGCAGAGACAGAGACAGCGACAGAGACAGAGACAGAGACAGAGACAGAGACACCGACAGAGGCAGAGGCAGCGGCAGAGACGGAGACAGAGACAGAGACAGAGACAGAGACAGAGGCAGAGGCAGCGGCAGAGACGGAGACGGAGACAGAGACAGAGACCAAGACGGAGACGGAGACAGAAACAGGCACGGGGTCAGAGACAGAGACAGAGGCAGAGACAGAGGCAGATACAGAGACAGAGACAGAGACAGGGATAGAGAGAGGGACAGAGACAGAGAGAGAGAGACAGAGACAGAGACAGAGACAGAGACAGAGACAGAGACAGAGACAGAGACAGAGACAGAGACAGAGACAGAGACAGAGACAGAGACAGAGACAGAGACAGAGACAGAGACAGAGACAGAGACAGAGACAGAGACAGAGACAGAGACAGAGACAGAGACAGAGACAGAGACAGAGACAGAGACAGAGACAGAGACAGAGACAGAGACAGAGACAGAGACAGAGACAGAGACAGAGACAGAGGCAGAGGCAGAGGCAGAGACAGAGACGGAGACAGAGACAGAGACCGAGACGGAGACAGAGACAGAGACAGAGACAGAGACAGAGACGGAGACAAAGACCGAGACAGAGACAGAGACAGAGACGGAGACAGAGACAGAGACAGAGACAGAGACGGAGACAAAGACTGAGACAGAGTCAGTGACAGGGACAGAGACAGAGACAGAGACAGAGACAGAATCAGAGACGGGGACAGGGACAGGGACAGGCAGCGGGTCAGAGACAGAGACAGAGGCAGAGGCAGAGGCAGATGCAGGGACAGAGACAGAGCCAAAGGCAGAGGCAGAGACAGAGACAGGAGCAGAGACAGGGGCAGAGGCAGAGGTTGAGACAGAGACAGAGACCAAGACCGAGACCGGACCGAGACAGAGACGGAGGCCGAGACAGAGACAGAGGCAGAGACAGAGGCAGAGACAGAGACAGCGACAGAGACAGAGACAGAGACACCGACAGAGGCAGAGGCAGCGGCAGAGACGGAGACAGAGACAGAGACAGAGAGAGAGACAGAGATAGAGACAGAGACAGAGACAGAGACAGAGACAGAGACAGAGACAAAGACAGAGACAGAGACAGAGACAGAGACAGAGACGGAGACAGAGGCAGAGGCAGAGACGGAGGCGGAGGCAGAGACAGAGACCAAGACGGAGATGGAGACAGAGACAGGTACATGGTCAGAGACAGAGACAGAGAGAGAGACAGAGGCAGAGGCAGAGGCAGAGACAGAGACCGAGACAGGGACAGAGACAGAGACAGAGGCAGAGGCAGATGCAGAGACAGAGACAGGGACAGGGACAGAGACAGAGAGAGAGACAGAGACAGAGACACAGACAGAGGCATAGGCAGAGGCAGAGACAGAGACAGAGACAGGGACAGGGACAGGGACAGTGACAGAGACAGGGACAGAGACTGATACAGAGACAAAGACCGAGACAGAGACAGAGACAGAGACAGAGACAGAGACAGAGGCAGAGGCAGAGGCAGAGACGGAGACGGAGGCAGAGACAGAGACCAAGACGGAGATGGAGACAGAGACAGGGACAGGGACAGAGACAGAGACAGAGACAGAGACAGAGACAGAGACAGAGACAGAGACAGAGACAGAGACAGAGACAGAGACCAAGACGGAGACGGAGACAGAGACGGAGTCAGAGACAGAGGCAGATACAGAGACAAAGTCCGAGACAGAGGCAGAGACAGAGACAGAGACAGAGACAGAGACAGAGGCAGAGACAGAGACAGACACAGGGACACGGACAATGACACAAACAGAGACAAAGACAGAGACAGAGACAGAAACAGAGACAAAGACGGAGACAAAGACAGACACAGAGACAGAGACAGAGACAGCGACAGAGACAGAGACAGAGACAGAGACAGAGACAGAGACAGAGACAGAGACAGAGGCAGAGGCAGAGACAGAGACAGACACAGAGACAGAGACAGAGACAGAGACAGAGACAGAGACAGAGACAGAGACAGAGGCAGAGGCAGAGACAGAGACAGACACAGAGACAGAGACAGAGACAGAGACAGAGACAGAGACAGAGACAGAGACAGAGACAGAGACAGAGACCAAGACGGAGACGGAGACAGAGACGGAGTCAGAGACAGAGGCAGATACAGAGACAAAGTCCGAGACAGAGGCAGAGACAGAGACAGAGACAGAGACAGAGACAGAGACAGAGACAGAGGCAGAGACAGAGACAGACACAGGGACACGGACAATGACACAAACAGAGACAAAGACAGAGACAGAGACAGAAACAGAGACAAAGACGGAGACAAAGACAGACACAGAGACAGAGACAGAGAGAGAGACAGAGACAGAGACAGAGACAGAGACAGAGACAGAGACCGAGGCAAAGGCAGAGGCAGAGACAGAGACGGAGACAGAGGCAGAGACCGAGACAGAGACAGAGACAGAGACAGAGACAGAGACAGAGACAGAGACAGAGACAGAGGCAGAGGCAGAGACGGAGACGGAGACAGAGACAGAGACCAAGACGGAGACGGAGACAGAGACGGAGTCAGAGACAGAGGCAGATACAGAGACAAAGACCGAGACAGAGGCAGAGACAGGGACAGAGACAGAGACAGAGACAGAGACAGAGACAGAGACAGAGACAGAGGCAGAGACAGAGACAGACACAGGGACAGGGACAATGACAGAAACAGAGACAAAGACAGAGACAGAGACAGAAACACAGACAAAGACGGAGACAAAGACAGACACAGAGACAGAGACAGAGACAGAGGCAAGGGCAGAGGCGGAGACAGCGACGGAGACAGAGACAGAGACCGAGACGGAGACAGAGACAGGACAGAGACAGAGACGGAGACAGAGACAGAGACAGAGACAGAGGCAGAGGCAGAGACGGAGACGGAGGCAGAGACAGAGACAGAGACAGAGACGGAGACAAATACCGAGACAGAGACAGTGACAGAGACAGAGACAGAGGCAGAGACAGAGACAGAGACAGAGACAGAGACAGAGGCAGAGGCAGAGGCAGAGACAGAGACGGAGACAGAGACTGATACAGAGACAAAGACCGAGACAGAGACAGAGACAGAGACAGAGACAGAGACAGAGACAGAGACAGAGACGGAGACAAATACCGAGACAGAGACAGTGACAGAGACAGAGACAGAGACAGAGACAGAGACAGAGACAGAGGCAGAGACGGAGACAAATACCGAGACAGAGACAGTGACAGAGACAGAGACAGAGGCAGAGACAGAGACAGAGACAGAGACAGAGGCAGAGGCAGAGACAGAGACAGAGACAGAGACAGAGACAGAGACAGAGACAGAGGCAGAGGCAGAGACGGAGACGGAGGCAGAGACAGAGACCAAGACGGAGATGGAGACAGAGACAGGGACATGGTCAGAGACAGAGACAGAGACAGAGGCAGAGGCAGAGGCAGATGCAGATGCAGAGACAGAGACAGAGACAGGGACAGAGACAGAGAGAGAGACAGAGACAGAGACACAGACAGAGGCAGAGGCAGAGGCAGAGACAGAGACAGAGACAGAGACAGAGACAGAGACAGAGACAGAGACAGAGACAGAGACAGAGACAGAGACAGAGACAGAGACAGAGACAGAGACAGAGACAGAGACAGAGACAGAGACAGAGACAGAGACAGAGACAGAGACAGAGACAGAGACAGAGACAGAGACAGAGACAGAGACAGAGACAGAGACAGAGACAGAGACAGAGACAGAGACAGAGACAGAGATAGAGACAGAGACAGAGACCGAGACAGAGACAGAGACAGAGGCAGAGGCAGAGGCAGAGACAGAGACGGAGACAGAGACAGAGACCGAGACGGAGACAGAGACAGAGACAGAGACAGAGACAGAGACGGAGACAAAGACTGAGACAGAGTCAGTGACAGAGACAGAGACAGAGACAGAGACAGAGACCAAGACGGAGATGGAGACAGAGACAGGTACATGGTCAGAGACAGAGACAGATAGAGAGACAGAGGCAGAGGCAGAGGCAGAGACAGAGACCGAGACAGGGACAGAGACAGAGACAGAGGCAGAGGCAGAGGCAGAGGCAGAGACAGAGACCGAGACAGGGACAGAGACAGAGACAGAGGCAGAGGCAGATGCAGAGACAGAGACAGGGACAGGGACAGAGACAGAGAGAGAGACAGAGACGGAGACAAATACCGAGACAGAGACAGAGACAGAGACAGAGACAGAGACAGAGACAGAGACAGAGACAGAGACAGAGACAGAGACAGAGACAGAGACAGAGACAGAGACAGAGACAGAGACAGAGGCGGAGACAGAGACAGAGGCGGAGACAGAGACAGGGACAGAGACAGAGACAGAGACAGAGACAGAGACAGAGACAGAGACAGAGACAGAGACAGAGACAGAGACAGAGACAGAGACAGAGACAGAGACAGAGACAGAGACAGAGACAGAGACAGAGACAGAGACAGAGACAGAGACAGAGACAGAGACAGAGACAGAGACAGAGACAGAGACAGAGACAGAGGCAGAGGCAGAGACGGAGACGGAGGCAGAGACAGAGACCAAGACGGAGATGGAGACAGGGACAGGGACAGGGACAGTGACAGAGACAGGGACAGAGAGTGATACAGAGACAAAGACCGAGACAGAGACAGAGACAGAGACAGAGACAGAGACAGAGGCAGAGGCAGAGGCAGAGACGGAGACGGAGGCAGAGACAGAGACCAAGACGGAGATGGAGACAGAGACAGGGACAGGGACAGTGACAGAGACAGGGACAGAGACTGATACAGAGACAAAGACCGAGACAGAGACAGAGAGAGAGACAGAGACAGAGACAGAGACAGGGGCAGAGGCAGAGGCAGAGGCAGAGACAGGGGCAGAGACAGAAACCGAGACAGAGACAATGACAGAGACAGAGACGGAGGCCGAGACAGAGACGGAGACACAGACAGAGACAAAGACCGAGACAGGGACAGAGACAGAGACAGAGGCAGAGGCAGATGCAGAGACAGAGACAGAGACAGGGACAGAGACAGAGAGAGAGACAGAGACAGAGACACAGACAGAGGCAGAGGCAGAGGCAGAGACAGTGACAGAGACAGGGACAGGGACAGAGACAGAGTCAGAGACGGGGACAGGGACAGGGACAGGCAGCGGGTCAGAGACAGAGACAGAGGCAGAGGCAGAGGCAGATGCAGGGACAGAGACAGAGCCAAAGGCAGAGGCAGACACAGAGACAGGAGCAGAGACAGGGGCAGAGGCAGAGGTTGAGACAGAGACATAGACCAAGACCGAGACCGGACCGAGACAGAGACGGAGGCCGAGACAGAGACAGAGGCAGAGACAGAGGCAGAGACAGAGACAGCGACAGAGACAGAGACAGAGACAGAGACAGAGACACCGACAGAGGCAGAGGCAGCGGCAGAGACGGAGACAGAGACAGAGACAGAGACAGAGACAGAGGCAGAGGCAGCGGCAGAGACGGAGACGGAGACAGAGACAGAGACCAAGACGGAGACGGAGACAGAAACAGGCACGGGGTCAGAGACAGAGACAGAGGCAGAGACAGAGGCAGATACAGAGACAGAGACAGAGACAGGGATAGAGAGAGGGACAGAGACAGAGAGAGAGAGACAGAGACAGAGACAGAGACAGAGACAGAGACAGAGACAGAGACAGAGACAGAGACAGAGACAGAGACAGAGACAGAGACAGAGACAGAGACAGAGACAGAGACAGAGACAGAGACAGAGACAGAGACAGAGACAGAGACAGAGACAGAGACAGAGACAGAGACAGAGACAGAGACAGAGACAGAGACAGAGACAGAGACAGAGACAGAGACAGAGACAGAGACAGAGGCAGAGGCAGAGACAGAGACGGAGACAGAGACAGAGACCGAGACGGAGACAGAGACAGAGACAGAGACAGAGACAGAGACGGAGACAAAGACCGAGACAGAGACAGAGACAGAGACGGAGACAGAGACAGAGACAGAGACAGAGACGGAGACAAAGACTGAGACAGAGTCAGTGACAGGGACAGAGACAGAGACAGAGACAGAGACAGAATCAGAGACGGGGACAGGGACAGGGACAGGCAGCGGGTCAGAGACAGAGACAGAGGCAGAGGCAGAGGCAGATGCAGGGACAGAGACAGAGCCAAAGGCAGAGGCAGAGACAGAGACAGGAGCAGAGACAGGGGCAGAGGCAGAGGTTGAGACAGAGACAGAGACCAAGACCGAGACCGGACCGAGACAGAGACGGAGGCCGAGACAGAGACAGAGGCAGAGACAGAGGCAGAGACAGAGACAGCGACAGAGACAGAGACAGAGACAGAGACAGAGACACCGACAGAGGCAGAGGCAGCGGCAGAGACGGAGACAGAGACAGAGACAGAGAGAGAGACAGAGATAGAGACAGAGACAGAGACAGAGACAGAGACAGAGACAGAGACAGAGACAGAGACAGAGACAGAGACAGAGACAGAGACAGAGACAGAGGCAGAGGCAGAGACGGAGGCGGAGGCAGAGACAGAGACCAAGACGGAGATGGAGACAGAGACAGGTACATGGTCAGAGACAGAGACAGAGAGAGAGACAGAGGCAGAGGCAGAGGCAGAGGCAGAGACAGAGACCGAGACAGGGACAGAGACAGAGACAGAGGCAGAGGCAGATGCAGAGACAGAGACAGGGACAGGGACAGAGACAGAGAGAGAGACAGAGACAGAGACACAGACAGAGGCATAGGCAGAGGCAGAGACAGAGACAGAGACAGGGACAGGGACAGGGACAGTGACAGAGACAGGGACAGAGACTGATACAGAGACAAAGACCGAGACAGAGACAGAGACAGAGACAGAGACAGAGACAGAGGCAGAGGCAGAGGCAGAGACGGAGACGGAGGCAGAGACAGAGACCAAGACGGAGATGGAGACAGAGACAGGGACAGGGACAGAGACAGAGACAGAGACAGAGACAGAGACAGAGACAGAGACAGAGACAGAGACAGAGACAGAGACAGAGACCAAGACGGAGACGGAGACAGAGACGGAGTCAGAGACAGAGGCAGATACAGAGACAAAGTCCGAGACAGAGGCAGAGACAGAGACAGAGACAGAGACAGAGACAGAGACAGAGGCAGAGACAGAGACAGACACAGGGACACGGACAATGACACAAACAGAGACAAAGACAGAGACAGAGACAGAAACAGAGACAAAGACGGAGACAAAGACAGACACAGAGACAGAGACAGAGACAGCGACAGAGACAGAGACAGAGACAGAGACAGAGACAGAGACAGAGACAGAGACAGAGACAGAGGCAGAGGCAGAGACAGAGACAGACACAGAGACAGAGACAGAGACAGAGACAGAGACAGAGACAGAGACAGAGACAGAGGCAGAGGCAGAGACAGAGACAGACACAGAGACAGAGACAGAGACAGAGACAGAGACAGAGACAGAGACAGAGACAGAGACAGAGACAGAGACCAAGACGGAGACGGAGACAGAGACGGAGTCAGAGACAGAGGCAGATACAGAGACAAAGTCCGAGACAGAGGCAGAGACAGAGACAGAGACAGAGACAGAGACAGAGACAGAGACAGAGGCAGAGACAGAGACAGACACAGGGACACGGACAATGACACAAACAGAGACAAAGACAGAGACAGAGACAGAAACAGAGACAAAGACGGAGACAAAGACAGACACAGAGACAGAGACAGAGACAGAGACAGAGACAGAGACAGAGACAGAGACAGAGACAGAAACAGAGACAAAGACAGAGACAGAGACAGAAACACAGACAAAGACGGAGACAAAGACAGACACAGAGACAGAGACAGAGACAGAGGCAAGGGCAGAGGCGGAGACAGCGACGGAGACAGAGACAGAGACCGAGACGGAGACAGAGACAGGACAGAGACAGAGACGGAGACAGAGACAGAGACAGAGACAGAGGCAGAGGCAGAGACGGAGACGGAGGCAGAGACAGAGACAGAGACAGAGACGGAGACAAATACCGAGACAGAGACAGTGACAGAGACAGAGACAGAGGCAGAGACAGAGACAGAGACAGAGACAGAGACAGAGGCAGAGGCAGAGGCAGAGACAGAGACGGAGACAGAGACTGATACAGAGACAAAGACCGAGACAGAGACAGAGACAGAGACAGAGACAGAGACAGAGACAGAGACAGAGACAGAGACGGAGACAAATACCGAGACAGAGACAGTGACAGAGACAGAGACAGAGACAGAGACAGAGACAGAGACAGAGGCAGAGACGGAGACAAATACCGAGACAGAGACAGTGACAGAGACAGAGACAGAGGCAGAGACAGAGACAGAGACAGAGACAGAGGCAGAGGCAGAGACAGAGACAGAGACAGAGACAGAGACAGAGACAGAGACAGAGGCAGAGGCAGAGACGGAGACGGAGGCAGAGACAGAGACCAAGACGGAGATGGAGACAGAGACAGGGACATGGTCAGAGACAGAGACAGAGACAGAGGCAGAGGCAGAGGCAGAGGCAGATGCAGATGCAGAGACAGAGACAGAGACAGGGACAGAGACAGAGAGAGAGACAGAGACAGAGACACAGACAGAGGCAGAGGCAGAGGCAGAGACAGAGACAGAGACAGGGACAGTGACAGACACAGAGACAGAGACTGATACAGAGACAAAGACCGAGACAGAGACAGAGACAGAGACAGAGACAGAGACAGAGACAGAGACAGAGACAGAGACGGAGACAAATACCGAGACAGAGACAGTGACAGAGACAGAGACAGAGGCAGAGACAGAGACAGAGACAGAGACAGAGGCAGAGGCAGAGGCAGAGACAGAGAGGGAGACAGAGACAGAGACCGAGACGGAGACAGAGACAGAGACAGAGACAGAGACGGAGACAAAGACCGAGACAGAGACAGAGACAGAGACAGAGACAGAGACAGACACAGAGGCAGAGGCAGAGACAGAGACAGAGACAGAGACAGAGACAGAGACAGAGACAGAGACAGAGACAGAGACAGAGACAGAGACAGAGACAGAGACAGAGACAGAGACAGAGACAGAGACAGAGACAGAGACAGAGACAGAGACAGAGACAGAGACAGAGACAGAGACAGAGACAGAGACAGAGACAGAGACAGAGACAGAGACGGAGACAGAGACAGAGACGGAGACAAATACCGAGACAGAGACAGAGACAGAGACAGAGACAGAGACAGAGACAGAGACAGAGACAGAGACAGAGGCAGAGGCAGCGGCAGAGACGTAGACGGAGACAGAGACAGAGACCAAGACGGAGACGGAGACAGAGACGGAGTCAGAGACAGAGACAGATACAGAGACAAAGACCGAGACAGAGGCAGAGACAGAGACAGAGACAGAGACAGAGACAGAGACAGAGACAGAGACAGAGACAGAGACAGATACAGAGACAAAGACCGAGACAGAGGCAGAGACAGAGACAGAGACAGAGACAGAGACAGAGACAGAGGCAGAGGCAGAGACAGAGACAGAGACAGGGACAGGGACAGGGACAGGGACAGTGACAGAAACAGAGACAAAGACAAAGACAGAGACAGAGACAGAAACAGAGGCAAAGACGGAGACAGAGACAGAGACAGAGACAGAGGCAGAGGCAGAAGCAGAGACGTAGACGGAGACAGAGACAGAGACCAAGACGGAGACGGAGACAGAGACGGAGTCAGAGACAGAGACAGATACAGAGACAAAGACCGAGACAGAGGCAGAGCCAGAGACAGAGACAGAGACAGAGACAGAGACAGAGACAGAGACAGAGGCAGAGACAGAGACAGAGACAGAGACAGGGACAGGGACAGTGACAGAAACAGAGACAAAGACAGAGACAGAGACAGAAACAGAGACAAAGACGGAGACAAAGACAGACACAGAGACAGAGACAGAGACAGAGACAGAGACCGAGGCAAAGGCAGAGGCAGAGACAGAGACAGAGACAGAGACCGAGACAGAGACAGAGACAGAGACAGAGACAGAGACAGAGACAGAGACAGAGACAGAGACAGAGACAGAGACAGAGACAGCGACAGAGACGGAGACAGAGACAGAGACAGACACAGAGACAGAGACAGAGACAGAGACAGAGACCGAGGCAAAGGCAGAGGCAGAGACAGAGACGGAGACAGAGACAGAGACCGAGACAGAGACAGAGACAGAGACAGAGACAGAGGCAGAGACAGAGACAGAGACAGGGATAGAGACAGGGACAGAGACAGAGAGAGAGGCAGAGACACAGACAGAGACAGAGGCAGATGCAGAGACAGAGACGGAGACAGAGACAGAGACCGAGACGGAGACAGAGACAGAGACAGAGACAGAGACGGAGACAAAGACCGAGACAGAGACAGAGACAGAGACAGAGACAGAGACAGACACAGAGGCAGAGGCAGAGACAGAGACAGAGACAGAGACAGAGACAGAGACAGAGACAGAGACAGAGACAGAGACAGAGACAGAGACAGAGACAGAGACAGAGACAGAGACAGAGACAGAGACAGAGACAGAGACAGAGACAGAGACAGAGACAGAGACAGAGACAGAGACAGAGACGGAGACAGAGACAGAGACGGAGACAAATACCGAGACAGAGACAGAGACAGAGACAGAGACAGAGACAGAGACAGAGACAGAGACAGAGGCAGAGGCAGAGGCAGAGACGTAGACGGAGACAGAGACAGAGACCAAGACGGAGACGGAGACAGAGACGGAGTCAGAGACAGAGACAGATACAGAGACAAAGACCGAGACAGAGGCAGAGACAGAGACAGAGACAGAGACAGAGACAGAGACAGAGACAGAGACAGAGACAGATACAGAGACAAAGACCGAGACAGAGGCAGAGACAGAGACAGAGACAGAGACAGAGACAGAGGCAGAGTTAGAGACAGAGACAGAGACAGGGACAGGGACAGGGACAGGGACAGTGACAGAAACAGAGACAAAGACAAAGACAGAGACAGAGACAGAAACAGAGGCAAAGACGGAGACAAAGACAGAGACAGAGACAGAGACAGAGACAGAGACAGAGACCGACGCAAAGGCAGAGGCAGAGACAGAGACGGAGACAGAGACAGAGACAGAGACAGAGACAGAGACCAAGACGGAGACGGAGACAGAGACGGAGTCAGAGACAGAGACAGATACAGAGACAAAGACCGAGACAGAGGCAGAGACAGACACAGAGACAGAGACAGAGACCAAGACGGAGGCGGAGACAGAGACAGGCACGGGGTCAGAGACAGAGACAGAGGCAGAAGCAGAGACAGAGACAGAGACAGAGACAGAGACTGAGACAGAGTCAGAGACAGGGATAGAGACAGGGACAGAGACAGAGAGAGAGAGACAGAGGCAGAGACAGAGACAAACACAGAGACAGAGGCAGCGGCAGAGACTGAGACGGAGACATAGACAGAGACAGAGTCAGAGACAGGGACAGGGACAGGGACAGGGACAGGTCAGGGACAAGGACAGCAAGAGGGACAGGGACAGGGACCGGATCAGAGACAGAGACAGAGACAGAGACAGAGACAGAGACAGAGACAGAGACAGAGACAGAGACAGAGACAGAGACAGAGACAGAGACGGAGACAGAGACAGAGACGGAGACAAATACCGAGACAGAGACAGAGACAGAGACAGAGACAGAGACAGAGACAGAGACAGAGACAGAGGCAGAGGCAGAGGCAGAGACGTAGACGGAGACAGAGACAGAGACCAAGACGGAGACGGAGACAGAGACGGAGTCAGAGACAGAGACAGATACAGAGACAAAGACCGAGACAGAGGCAGAGACAGAGACAGAGACAGAGACAGAGACAGAGACAGAGACAGAGACAGAGACAGATACAGAGACAAAGACCGAGACAGAGGCAGAGACAGAGACAGAGACAGAGACAGAGACAGAGGCAGAGGCAGAGACAGAGACAGAGACAGGGACAGGGACAGGGACAGGGACAGTGACAGAAACAGAGACAAAGACAAAGACAGAGACAGAGACAGAAACAGAGGCAAAGACGGAGACAAAGACAGAGACAGAGACAGAGACAGAGACAGAGACAGAGACCGACGCAAAGGCAGAGGCAGAGACAGAGACGGAGACAGAGACAGAGACAGAGACAGAGACAGAGACCAAGACGGAGACGGAGACAGAGACGGAGTCAGAGACAGAGACAGATACAGAGACAAAGACCGAGACAGAGGCAGAGACAGACACAGAGACAGAGACAGAGACCAAGACGGAGGCGGAGACAGAGACAGGCACGGGGTCAGAGACAGAGACAGAGGCAGAAGCAGAGACAGAGACAGAGACAGAGACAGAGACTGAGACAGAGTCAGAGACAGGGATAGAGACAGGGACAGAGACAGAGAGAGAGAGACAGAGGCAGAGACAGAGACAAACACAGAGACAGAGGCAGCGGCAGAGACTGAGACGGAGACATAGACAGAGACAGAGTCAGAGACAGGGACAGGGACAGGGACAGGGACAGGTCAGGGACAAGGACAGCAAGAGGGACAGGGACAGGGACCGGATCAGAGACAGAGACAGAGGCAGATGCAGAGGCAGATGCAGGGACAGAGACAGGGCCAAAGGCAGAGGCAGAGACAGAGACAGAGACAGAGACAGAGGCAGAGGCAGAGGCAGCGGCAGAGACGGAGACGGAGACAGAGACAGAGACCAAGACGGAGACGGACACAGAGACAGGCACGGAGTCAGAGACAGAGACAGAGACAGAGACAGAGACTGAGTCAGAGACAGAGACAGAGACAGAGACAGAGACAGAGACAGAGACAGAGCCAGAGACAGAGACAGAGACAGAGACAGAGACAGAGACAGAGACAGAGACAGAGACAGAGACAGAGACAGAGACAGAGACAGAGACAGAGACAGAGACAGAGACAGAGACAGAGACAGAGACAGAGACAGAGACAGAGACAGAGACAGAGACAGAGACAGAGACAGAGACAGAGACAGAGACAGAGACAGAGACAGAGACAGAGACAGAGACAGAGACAGAGACAGAGACAGAGAAAGAGACAGAGACCGAGGCAAAGGCAGAGGCAGAGACAGAGACGGAGACAGAGACAGAGACCGAGACAGAGACAGAGACAGAGACAGAGACAGAGGCAGAGACAGAGACAGAGACAGGGATAGAGACAGGGACAGAGACAGAGAGAGAGGCAGAGACACAGACAGAGACAGAGACAGAGACAGAGACAGAGACAGAGACAGAGACAGAGACCGAGACAGAGACAGAGACAGAGACAGAGACAGAGACAGAGACAGAGACAGAGACAGAGACAGAGACAGCGACAGAGACGGAGACAGAGACACAGACAGAGACAGAGACAGAGACGGAGACAGAGACAGAGACCCAGACGGGGACAGAGACAGAGACAGAGACAGAGACGGAGACAAATACCGAGACAGAGACAGAGACAGAGACAGAGACAGAGACAGAGACAGAGACAGAGACAGAGGCAGGCGCAGAGACAGAAACCGAGACAGAGACAATGACAGAGACAGAGACGGAGGCCGAGACAGAGACGGAGGCCGAGACAGAGACGGAGGCCGAGACAGAGACAGAGACAGAGGCAGAGGCAGAGGCAGAGGCAGAGACAGAGACAGGGACAGCGACAGAGACGGAGACAGAGACAGAGACAGGGACAGGGTCAGAGACAGAGACAGACACAGAGACAGAGGCAGAGACAGAGACAGGCACAGGGACAGCGACAGAGACAACGACAGAGACAGATACAGAGCCAGAGGCAGAGACAGCAACAGAGACAGAGACAGAGACAGAGACAGGGGAAGAGACAGAAACCGAGACAGAGACAATGACAGAGACAGAGACGGAGATGGAGACAGAGACAGAGACAGAGGCAGAGACAGAGACAGAGACAGAGACAGAGGCAGAGGCAGAGACAGGGGCAGAAACAGAAACCGAGACAGAGACAAAGACAGAGACAGATACAGAGCCAGGGGCAGAGACAGCGACAGAGACAGAGACAGAGACAGACACAGGGGCAGAGACAGAGACAGAGACAGAGACAGAGACAGAGACAGAGACAGAGGCAGATGCAGAGACAGAGACGGAGACAGGGACAGAGACAGAGAGAGAGACAGAGACAGAGACAGAGACAGGGGCAGAGGCAGAGGTTCAGACAGAGACAGAGACCAAGACCGAGACCGGACCGAGACAGAGACGGAAGCCGAGACAGAGACAGAGGCAGAGACAGAGGCAGAGACAGAGACAGCGACAGAGACAGAGACAGAGACAGCGACAGAGACAGAGGCAGAGGCAGCGGCAGAGACGGAGACAGAGACAGAGACAGAGACAGAGACAGAGACGGAGTCAGAGACAGAGACAGATACAGAGACAAAGACTGAGACAGAGGCAGAGACAGAGACAGAGACAGAGACAGAGACAGAGACAGAGACAGAGACAGAGACAGAGACAGAGACAGAGACAGAGGCAGAGGCAGAGACGGAGGCGGAGGCAGAGACAGAGACCAAGACGGAGATGGAGACAGAGACAGGGACAGTGACAGAGACAGAGACAGAGACTGATACAGAGACAAAGACCGAGACAGAGACAGAGACAGAGACAGAGACAGAGACGGAGAAAAATACCGAGACAGAGACAGTGACAGAGACAGGGACAGAGACAGAGACAGAGACAGAGACAGAGACAGAGACCGAGACGGAGACAGAGACAGAGACAGAGACAGAGACGGAGACAAAGACCGAGACAGAGACAGAGACAGAGACAGAGACAGAGACAGACACAGAGGCAGAGGCAGAGGCAGATGCAGAGACAGAGACGCAGACAGAGATAGAGACCGAGACGGAGACAGAGACAGGGACAGAGACAGAGGGAGAGACAGAGACAGAGACAGAGACAGAGACAGAGACAGAGACAGAGGCAGAGACAGAGATGGAGACAGAGACAGAGACCGAGACGGAGACAGAGACAGAGACAGAGACAGAGACGGAGGCAAAGACAGAGACAGAGACAGAGTCAGAGACAGGGACAGAGGCAGAGACAGAGACAGAGGCAGAGTCAGAGACGGGGACAGGGACAGAGACAGAGGCAGAGGCAGCGGCAGAGACGGAGACGGAGACGGAGACAGAGACAGGCACGGGGTCAGAGACAGAGACAGAGGCAGAGACAGAGGCAGAGACAGAGACAGAGACAGAGACAGGGATAGAGACAGGGACAGAGACAGAGACAGAGACAGAGGCAGAGGCAGAGGCAGAGACGGAGACGGAGGCAGAGACAGAGACCAAGACGGAGATGGAGACAGAGACAGGGACATGGTCAGAGACAGAGACAGAGACAGAGACAGAGGCAGAGGCAGAGGCAGAGACAGAGACCGAGACAGGGACAGAGACAGAGACAGAGACAGAGGCAGAGGCAGATGCAGAGACAGAGACAGAGACAGAGACAGGGACAGAGACAGAGAGAGAGACAGAGACAGAGACACAGACAGAGGCAGAGGCAGAGGCAGAGACAGAGACAGAGACAGGGACAGGGACAGTGACAGAGGCAGAGACAGAGACAGAGGCAGAGTCAGAGACGGGGACAGGGACAGAGACAGAGGCAGAGGCAGAGGCAGATGCAGAGACAGAGACGCAGACAGAGACAGAGACCGAGACGGAGACAGAGACAGGGACGGAGTCAGAGACAGAGACAGATACAGAGACAAGGACTGAGACAGAGTCAGAGACAGAGACAGAGACAGAGACAGAGGCAGAGGCAGAGACAGAGACAGGGACATGGTCAGAGACAGAGACAGAGACAGAGCCAGAGGCAGAGACAGAGACCGAGACAGAGACAGAGACAGAGACAGAGGCAGAGACAGAGACGGAGACAGAGACAGAGACCGAGACGGAGACAGAGACAGAGACAGAGACAGAGACGGAGGCAAAGACAGAGACAGAGACAGAGTCAGAGACAGGGACAGAGGCAGAGACAGAGACAGAGGCAGAGTCAGAGACGGGGACAGGGACAGAGACAGAGACAGAGACAGAGACAGAGACAGAGACACAGACAGAGGCAGAGGCAGAGGCAGAGACAGAGACAGAGACAGGGACAGGGACAGTGACAGAGACAGAGACAGAGACTGATACAGAGACAAAGACCGAGACAGAGACAGAGACAGAGACAGAGACAGAGACAGAGACAGAGACA
The DNA here is from genome assembly GCA_945859595.2 of Megachile willughbiella. NCBI lineage: Eukaryota > Metazoa > Arthropoda > Insecta > Hymenoptera > Megachilidae > Megachile > Megachile willughbiella. The sequence goes on along the minus strand of CAMAOD020000088.1, from coordinate 4,275,865 downwards.
GAGACGGAGACAAATACCGAGACAGAGACAGTCACAGAGACAGAGACAGAGACAGAGACAGAGACAGAGACAGAGACAGAGACAGAGACAGAGACAGAGACAGAGACAGAGGCAGAGGCAGAGGCAGAGACAGAGACGGAGACAGAGACAGAGACCGAGACGGAGACAGAGACAGAGACAGAGACAGAGACAGAGACAGACACAGGGGCAGAGACAGAAACCGAGACAAAGGCAGAGACAGAGACAGAGACGGAGGCAGAGGCAGAGGCAGAGGCAGAGACAGAGACGGAGACAGAGACAGAGACCGAGACGGAGACAGAGACAGAGGCAGAGGCAGAGACAGAGACAAAGACCGAGACAGGGACAGATACAGAGACGGAGGCAGAGGCAGAGACAGAGACAGGAGCAGAGACAGGGGCAGAGGCAGAGGTTGAGACAGAGACAGAGACCAAGACCGAGACCGGATCGAGACAGAGACGGAGGCCGAGACAGGGACAGAGGCAGAGACAGAGGCAGAGACAGAGACAGCGACAGAGACAGAGACAGAGACAGGGACAGAGACAGAGACAGAGACAGAGGCAGAGGCAGCGGCAGAGACGGAGACAGAGAGAGAGACAGAGACAGAGACAGAGACAGAGGCAGAGGCAGCGGCAGAGACGGAGACAGAGACAGAGACAGAGACCAAGACGGAGACGGAGAAGAGACGGAGTCAGAGACAGAGACAGATACAGAGACAAAGACTGAGACAGAGGCAGAGACAGAGACAGAGACAGAGGCAGAGGCAGAGACAGAGACAGAGACAAAGACAGAGACAGAGACAGAAACAGAGACAAAGACGGAGACAAAGACAGACACAGAGACAGAGACAGAGACAGAGACAGAGACCGAGGCAAAGGCAGAGGCAGAGACAGAGACGGAGACAGAGACAGAGACCGAGACAGAGACAGAGACAGAGACAGAGACAGAGGCAGAGACAGAGACAGAGACAGGGATAGAGACAGGGACAGAGACAGAGAGAGAGGCAGAGACACAGACAGAGACAGAGACAGAGACAGAGACAGAGACAGAGACAGAGACAGAGACCGAGACAGAGACAGAGACAGAGACAGAGACAGAGACAGAGACAGAGACAGAGACAGAGACAGAGACAGAGACAGCGACAGAGACGGAGACAGAGACACAGACAGAGACAGAGACAGAGACGGAGACAGAGACAGAGACCCAGACGGGGACAGAGACAGAGACAGAGACAGAGACGGAGAAAAATACCGAGACAGAGACAGTGACAGAGACAGGGACAGAGACAGAGACAGAGGCAGAGACAGAGACAAAGACCGAGACAGGGACAGATACAGAGACGGAGGCAGAGGCAGAGACAGAGACAGGAGCAGAGACAGGGGCAGAGGCAGAGGTTGAGACAGAGACAGAGACCAAGACCGAGACCGGATCGAGACAGAGACGGAGGCCGAGACAGGGACAGAGGCAGAGACAGAGGCAGAGACAGAGACAGCGACAGAGACAGAGACAGAGACAGGGACAGAGACAGAGACAGAGACAGAGGCAGAGGCAGCGGCAGAGACGGAGACAGAGAGAGAGACAGAGACAGAGACAGAGACAGAGGCAGAGGCAGCGGCAGAGACGGAGACAGAGACAGAGACAGAGACCAAGACGGAGACGGAGAAGAGACGGAGTCAGAGACAGAGACAGATACAGAGACAAAGACTGAGACAGAGGCAGAGACAGAGACAGAGACAGAGGCAGAGGCAGAGACAGAGACAGAGACAAAGACAGAGACAGAGACAGAAACAGAGACAAAGACGGAGACAAAGACAGACACAGAGACAGAGACAGAGACAGAGACAGAGACCGAGGCAAAGGCAGAGGCAGAGACAGAGACGGAGACAGAGACAGAGACCGAGACAGAGACAGAGACAGAGACAGAGACAGAGGCAGAGACAGAGACAGAGACAGGGATAGAGACAGGGACAGAGACAGAGAGAGAGGCAGAGACACAGACAGAGACAGAGACAGAGACAGAGACAGAGACAGAGACAGAGACAGAGACAGAGACAGACACAGAGACAGAGGCAGAGACAGAGACAGGCACAGGGACAGCGACAGAGACAACGACAGAGACAGATACAGAGCCAGAGGCAGAGACAGCAACAGAGACAGAGACAGAGACAGAGACAGGGGAAGAGACAGAAACCGAGACAGAGACAATGACAGAGACAGAGACGGAGATGGAGACAGAGACAGAGACAGAGGCAGAGACAGAGACAGAGACAGAGACAGAGGCAGAGGCAGAGACAGGGGCAGAAACAGAAACCGAGACAGAGACAAAGACAGAGACAGATACAGAGCCAGGGGCAGAGACAGCGACAGAGACAGAGACAGAGACAGACACAGGGGCAGAGACAGAGACAGAGACAGAGACAGAGACAGAGACAGAGACAGAGGCAGATGCAGAGACAGAGACGGAGACAGGGACAGAGACAGAGAGAGAGACAGAGACAGAGACAGAGACAGGGGCAGAGGCAGAGGTTCAGACAGAGACAGAGACCAAGACCGAGACCGGACCGAGACAGAGACGGAAGCCGAGACAGAGACAGAGGCAGAGACAGAGGCAGAGACAGAGACAGCGACAGAGACAGAGACAGAGACAGCGACAGAGACAGAGGCAGAGGCAGCGGCAGAGACGGAGACAGAGACAGAGACAGAGACAGAGACAGAGACGGAGTCAGAGACAGAGACAGATACAGAGACAAAGACTGAGACAGAGGCAGAGACAGAGACAGAGACAGAGACAGAGACAGAGACAGAGACAGAGACAGAGACAGAGACAGAGACAGAGACAGAGACAGAGGCAGAGGCAGAGACGGAGGCGGAGGCAGAGACAGAGACCAAGACGGAGATGGAGACAGAGACAGGGACAGTGACAGAGACAGAGACAGAGACTGATACAGAGACAAAGACCGAGACAGAGACAGAGACAGAGACAGAGACAGAGACGGAGAAAAATACCGAGACAGAGACAGTGACAGAGACAGGGACAGAGACAGAGACAGAGACAGAGACAGAGACAGAGACCGAGACGGAGACAGAGACAGAGACAGAGACAGAGACGGAGACAAAGACCGAGACAGAGACAGAGACAGAGACAGAGACAGAGACAGAGACAGACACAGAGGCAGAGGCAGAGGCAGATGCAGAGACAGAGACGCAGACAGAGATAGAGACCGAGACGGAGACAGAGACAGGGACAGAGACAGAGGGAGAGACAGAGACAGAGACAGAGACAGAGACAGAGACAGAGACAGAGGCAGAGACAGAGATGGAGACAGAGACAGAGACCGAGACGGAGACAGAGACAGAGACAGAGACAGAGACGGAGGCAAAGACAGAGACAGAGACAGAGTCAGAGACAGGGACAGAGGCAGAGACAGAGACAGAGGCAGAGTCAGAGACGGGGACAGGGACAGAGACAGAGGCAGAGGCAGCGGCAGAGACGGAGACGGAGACGGAGACAGAGACAGGCACGGGGTCAGAGACAGAGACAGAGGCAGAGACAGAGGCAGAGACAGAGACAGAGACAGAGACAGGGATAGAGACAGGGACAGAGACAGAGACAGAGACAGAGGCAGAGGCAGAGGCAGAGACGGAGACGGAGGCAGAGACAGAGACCAAGACGGAGATGGAGACAGAGACAGGGACATGGTCAGAGACAGAGACAGAGACAGAGACAGAGGCAGAGGCAGAGGCAGAGACAGAGACCGAGACAGGGACAGAGACAGAGACAGAGACAGAGGCAGAGGCAGATGCAGAGACAGAGACAGAGACAGAGACAGGGACAGAGACAGAGAGAGAGACAGAGACAGAGACACAGACAGAGGCAGAGGCAGAGGCAGAGACAGAGACAGAGACAGGGACAGGGACAGTGACAGAGGCAGAGACAGAGACAGAGGCAGAGTCAGAGACGGGGACAGGGACAGAGACAGAGGCAGAGGCAGAGGCAGATGCAGAGACAGAGACGCAGACAGAGACAGAGACCGAGACGGAGACAGAGACAGGGACGGAGTCAGAGACAGAGACAGATACAGAGACAAGGACTGAGACAGAGTCAGAGACAGAGACAGAGACAGAGACAGAGGCAGAGGCAGAGACAGAGACAGGGACATGGTCAGAGACAGAGACAGAGACAGAGCCAGAGGCAGAGACAGAGACCGAGACAGAGACAGAGACAGAGACAGAGGCAGAGACAGAGACGGAGACAGAGACAGAGACCGAGACGGAGACAGAGACAGAGACAGAGACAGAGACGGAGGCAAAGACAGAGACAGAGACAGAGTCAGAGACAGGGACAGAGGCAGAGACAGAGACAGAGGCAGAGTCAGAGACGGGGACAGGGACAGAGACAGAGACAGAGACAGAGACAGAGACAGAGACACAGACAGAGGCAGAGGCAGAGGCAGAGACAGAGACAGAGACAGGGACAGGGACAGGGACAGTGACAGAGACAGAGACAGAGACTGATACAGAGACAAAGACCGAGACAGAGACAGAGACAGAGACAGAGACAGAGACAGAGACAGAGACAGAGACGGAGACAAATACCGAGACAGAGACAGTCACAGAGACAGAGACAGAGACAGAGACAGAGACAGAGACAGAGACAGAGACAGAGACAGAGACAGAGACAGAGGCAGAGGCAGAGGCAGAGACAGAGACGGAGACAGAGACAGAGACCGAGACGGAGACAGAGACAGAGACAGAGACAGAGACAGAGACAGACACAGGGGCAGAGACAGAAACCGAGACAAAGGCAGAGACAGAGACAGAGACGGAGGCAGAGGCAGAGGCAGAGGCAGAGACAGAGACGGAGACAGAGACAGAGACCGAGACGGAGACAGAGACAGAGGCAGAGGCAGAGACAGAGACAAAGACCGAGACAGGGACAGATACAGAGACGGAGGCAGAGGCAGAGACAGAGACAGGGGCAGAGACAGGGGCAGAGGCAGAGGTTGAGACAGAGACAGAGACCAAGACCGAGACCGGATCGAGACAGAGACGGAGGCCGAGACAGGGACAGAGGCAGAGACAGAGGCAGAGACAGAGACAGCGACAGAGACAGAGACAGAGACAGGGACAGAGACAGAGACAGAGACAGAGGCAGAGGCAGCGGCAGAGACGGAGACAGAGAGAGAGACAGAGACAGAGACAGAGACAGAGGCAGAGGCAGCGGCAGAGACGGAGACAGAGACAGAGACAGAGACCAAGACGGAGACGGAGAAGAGACGGAGTCAGAGACAGAGACAGATACAGAGACAAAGACTGAGACAGAGGCAGAGACAGAGACAGAGACAGAGGCAGAGGCAGAGACAGAGACAGAGACAGGGACAGGGACAGTGACAGAGACAGGAACAGAGACTGATACAGAGACAAAGACCGAGACAGAGACAGAGACAGAGACAGAGACAGAGACAGAGACAGAGGCAGAGACCAAGACGGAGATGGAAACAGAGACAGGGACATGGTCAGAGACAGAGACAGAGACAGAGACAGAGGCAGAGACAGAGACCGAGACAGAGACAGAGACAGAGACAGAGGCAGAGACAGAGACAGAGACAGAGACAGAGACAGAGACAGAGACAGAGACAGAGACAGAGACAGAGACAGAGACAGAGACAGAGACAGAGACAGAGACAGAGACAGAGACAGAGACAGAGACAGAGACAGGGACAGAGACAGAGACAGAGGCAGAGGGCGAGGCAGAGACGGAGACGGAGGCAGAGACAGAGACCAAGACGGAGATGGAGACAGAGACAGGGACAGGGACAGTGACAGAGACAGGGACAGAGACTGATACAGAGACAAAGACCGAGACAGGGACAGAGACAGAGACAGGGACAGAGACAGAGACAGAGACAGAGACAGAGACAGAGACAGAGACAGAGACAGAGACAGAGACAGAGACAGAGACAGAGACAGAGACAGAGACAGAGACAGAGACAGAGACAGAGACAGAGACAGAGACAGAGACAGAGACAGAGACAGAGACAGAGACAGAGACAGAGACAGAGACAGAGACAGAGACAGAGACAGAGACAGAGACAGAGACAGAGACAGAGACAGAGACAGAGACAGAGACAGAGACAGAGACAGAGACAGAGACAGAGACAGAGACAGAGACAGAGACAGAGACAGAGGCAGAGGCAGAGACGGAGACGGAGGCAGAGACAGAGACCAAGACGGAGATGGAGACAGAGACAGGGACAGGGACAGTGACAGAGACAGGGACAGAGACTGATACAGAGACAAAGACCGAGACAGAGACAGAGACAGAGACAGAGACAGAGACAGAGGCAGAGGCAGAGGCAGAGACGGAGACGGAGGCAGAGACAGAGACCAAGACGGAGATGGAGACAGAGACAGGGACAGGGACAGTGACAGAGACAGGGACAGAGACTGATACAGAGACAAAGACCGAGACAGAGACAGAGAGAGAGACAGAGACAGAGACAGAGACAGGGGCAGAGGCAGAGGCAGAGGCAGAGACAGGGGCAGAGACAGAAACCGAGACAGAGACAATGACAGAGACAGAGACGGAGACGGAGACAGAGACAGAGACAGGGACAGGGACAGTGACAGAGACAGGGACAGAGACTGATACAGAGACAAAGACCGAGACAGAGACAGAGACAGAGACAGAGACAGAGACAGAGACAGAGACAGAGACAGAGACAGAGACAGAGACAGAGACAGAGACAGAGACAGAGACAGAGACAGAGACAGAGACAGAGGCAGAGACCAAGACGGAGATGGAAACAGAGACAGGGACATGGTCAGAGACAGAGACAGAGACAGAGACAGAGGCAGAGACAGAGACCGAGACAGAGACAGAGACAGAGACAGAGGCAGAGACAGAGACAGAGACAGAGACAGAGACAGAGACAGAGACAGAGACAGAGACAGAGACAGAGACAGAGACAGAGACAGAGACAGAGACAGAGACAGAGACAGAGACAGAGACAGAGACAGAGACAGAGACAGAGACAGAGACAGAGGCAGAGGCAGAGGCAGAGACGGAGACGGAGGCAGAGACAGAGACCAAGACGGAGATGGAGACAGAGACAGGGACAGGGACAGTGACAGAGACAGGGACAGAGACTGATACAGAGACAGAGACAGAGACAGAGACAGAGACAGAGACAGAGACAGAGACAGGGACAGAGACAGAGACAGAGACAGAGACAGAGACAGAGACAGAGACAGAGACAGAGACAGAGACAGAGACAGAGGCAGAGGCAGAGGCAGAGACAGTGACAGAGACAGGGACAGAGACTGATACAGAGACAAAGACCGAGACAGAGACAGAGACAGAGACAGAGACACAGACAGAGGCAGAGGCAGAGGCAGAGACAGAGACAGAGACAGGGACAGGGACAGTGACAGAGACAGAGACAGAGACTGATACAGAGACAAAGACCGAGACAGAGACAGAGACAGAGACAGAGACAGAGACAGAGACAGAGACAGAGACGGAGACAAATACCGAGACAGAGACAGTCACAGAGACAGAGACAGAGACAGAGACAGAGACAGAGACAGAGACAGAGACAGAGACAGAGACAGAGACAGAGACAGAGGCAGAGGCAGAGGCAGAGACAGAGACGGAGACAGAGACAGAGACCGAGACGGAGACAGAGACAGAGACAGAGACAGAGACAGAGACAGACACAGGGGCAGAGACAGAAACCGAGACAAAGGCAGAGACAGAGACAGAGACGGAGGCAGAGGCAGAGGCAGAGGCAGAGACAGAGACGGAGACAGAGACAGAGACCGAGACGGAGACAGAGACAGAGGCAGAGGCAGAGACAGAGACAAAGACCGAGACAGGGACAGATACAGAGACGGAGGCAGAGGCAGAGACAGAGACAGGAGCAGAGACAGGGGCAGAGGCAGAGGTTGAGACAGAGACAGAGACCAAGACCGAGACCGGATCGAGACAGAGACGGAGGCCGAGACAGGGACAGAGGCAGAGACAGAGGCAGAGACAGAGACAGCGACAGAGACAGAGACAGAGACAGGGACAGAGACAGAGACAGAGACAGAGGCAGAGGCAGCGGCAGAGACGGAGACAGAGAGAGAGACAGAGACAGAGACAGAGACAGAGGCAGAGGCAGCGGCAGAGACGGAGACAGAGACAGAGACAGAGACCAAGACGGAGACGGAGAAGAGACGGAGTCAGAGACAGAGACAGATACAGAGACAAAGACTGAGACAGAGGCAGAGACAGAGACAGAGACAGAGGCAGAGGCAGAGACAGAGACAGAGACAGGGACAGGGACAGTGACAGAGACAGGAACAGAGACTGATACAGAGACAAAGACCGAGACAGAGACAGAGACAGAGACAGAGAAAGAGACAGAGACAGAGGCAGAGACCAAGACGGAGATGGAAACAGAGACAGGGACATGGTCAGAGACAGAGACAGAGACAGAGACAGAGGCAGAGACAGAGACCGAGACAGAGACAGAGACAGAGACAGAGGCAGAGACAGAGACAGAGACAGAGACAGAGACAGAGACAGAGACAGAGACAGAGACAGAGACAGAGACAGAGACAGAGACAGAGACAGAGACAGAGACAGAGACAGAGACAGAGACAGAGACAGAGACAGAGACAGAGACAGAGACAGAGACAGAGACAGAGACAGAGACAGAGACAGAGACAGAGGCAGAGGCCGAGGCAGAGACGGAGACGGAGGCAGAGACAGAGACCAAGACGGAGATGGAGACAGAGACAGGGACAGGGACAGTGACAGAGACAGGGACAGAGACTGATACAGAGACAAAGACCGAGACAGAGACAGAGACAGAGACAGGGACAGAGACAGAGACAGAGACAGAGACAGAGACAGAGACAGAGACAGAGACAGAGACAGAGACAGAGACAGAGACAGAGACAGAGACAGAGACAGAGACAGAGACAGAGACAGAGACAGAGACAGAGACAGAGACAGAGACAGAGACAGAGACAGAGACAGAGACAGAGACAGAGACAGAGACAGAGACAGAGACAGAGACAGAGACAGAGACAGAGACAGAGACAGAGACAGAGACAGAGACAGAGACAGAGACAGAGACAGAGACAGAGACAGAGACAGAGACAGAGACAGAGACAGAGACAGAGACAGAGACAGAGACAGAGACAGAGACAGAGACAGAGACAGAGACAGAGACAGAGACAGAGACAGAGACAGAGACAGAGACAGAGACAGAGACAGAGACAGAGACAGAGACAGAGGCAGAGGCAGAGACGGAGACGGAGGCAGAGACAGAGACCAAGACGGAGATGGAGACAGAGACAGGGACAGGGACAGTGACAGAGACAGGGACAGAGACAGAGGCAGAGACAGAGACCGAGACAGAGACAGAGACAGAGACAGAGGCAGAGACAGAGACAGGGACAGAGACAGAGACAGAGACAGAGACAGAGACAGAGACAGAGACAGAGACAGAGACAGAGACAGAGACAGAGACAGAGACAGAGACAGAGACAGAGACAGAGACAGAGGCAGAGGCAGAGGCAGAGACGGAGACGGAGGCAGAGACAGAGACCAAGACGGAGATGGAGACAGAGACAGGGACAGGGACAGTGACAGAGACAGGGACAGAGACTGATACAGAGACAGAGACAGAGACAGAGACAGAGACAGAGACAGAGACAGAGACAGAGACAGAGACAGAGACAGAGACAGAGACAGAGACAGAGACAGAGACAGAGACAGAGGCAGAGGCAGAGGCAGAGACAGTGACAGAGACAGGGACAGAGACTGATACAGAGACAAAGACCGAGACAGAGACAGAGACAGAGACAGAGACAGAGACAGAGACAGAGGCAGAGGCAGAGGCAGAGACGGAGACGGAGACGGAGGCAGAGACAGAGACCAAGACGGAGATGGAGACAGAGACAGGGACAGGGACAGTGACAGAGACAGGGACAGAGACTGATACAGAGACAAAGACCGAGACAGAGACAGAGAGAGAGACAGAGACAGAGGCAGAGACAGAGACAGAGACGGAGACAAATACCCAGACAGAGACCGAGACAGAGACAGAGACAGAGACAGAGGCAGAGACAGAGACAGAGACAGAGACAGAGACAGAGACAGAGACAGAGACAGAGACAGAGACAGAGACAGAGACAGAGACAGAGACAGAGACAGAGACAGAGACAGAGACAGAGACAGAGACAGAGACAGAGGCAGAGGCAGAGGCAGAGACGGAGACGGAGGCAGAGACAGAGACCAAGACGGAGATGGAGACAGGGACAGGGACAGGGACAGTGACAGAGACAGGGACAGAGACTGATACAGAGACAGAGACAGAGACAGAGACAGAGACAGAGACAGAGACAGAGACAGAGACAGAGACAGAGACAGAGACAGAGACAGAGACAGAGACAGAGACAGAGACAGAGACAGAGACAGAGACAGAGACAGAGGCAGAGGCAGAGGCAGAGACAGTGACAGAGACAGGGACAGAGACTGATACAGAGACAAAGACCGAGACAGAGACAGAGACAGAGACAGAGACAGAGACAGAGGCAGAGGCAGAGGCAGAGACGGAGACGGAGACGGAGGCAGAGACAGAGACCAAGACGGAGATGGAGACAGAGACAGGGACAGGGACAGTGACAGAGACAGGGACAGAGACTGATACAGAGACAAAGACCGAGACAGAGACAGAGAGAGAGACAGAGACAGAGGCAGAGACAGAGACAGAGACGGAGACAAATACCCAGACAGAGACAGCGACAGAGACAGAGACAGAGACAGAGGCAGAGACAGAGACCGAGACAGAGACAGAGACAGAGACAGAGGCAGAGACAGAGACAGAGACAGAGACAGAGACAGAGACAGAGACAGAGACAGAGACAGAGACAGAGACAGAGACAGAGACAGAGACAGAGACAGAGACAGAGACAGAGACAGAGACAGAGACAGAGACACAGACAGAGACAGAGACAGAGGCAGAGGCAGAGGCAGAGACGGAGACGGAGGCAGAGACAGAGACCAAGACGGAGATGGAGACAGAGACAGGGACAGGGACAGTGACAGAGACAGGGACAGAGACTGATACAGAGACAAAGACCGAGACAGAGACAGAGACAGAGACAGGGACAGAGACAGAGACAGAGACAGAGACAGAGACAGAGACAGAGACAGAGACAGAGACAGAGACAGAGACAGAGACAGAGACAGAGACAGAGACAGAGACAGAGACAGAGACAGAGACAGAGACAGAGACAGAGACAGAGACAGAGACAGAGACAGAGACAGAGACAGAGACAGAGACAGAGACAGAGACAGAGACAGAGACAGAGACAGAGACAGAGACAGAGACAGAGACAGAGACAGAGACAGAGACAGAGACAGAGACAGAGACAGAGACAGAGACAGAGACAGAGACAGAGACAGAGACAGAGACAGAGACAGAGACAGAGACAGAGACAGAGACAGAGACAGAGACAGAGACAGAGACAGAGACAGAGACAGAGACAGAGACAGAGACAGAGACAGAGGCAGAGGCAGAGGCAGAGGCAGAGACAGTGACAGAGACAGGGACAGAGACTGATACAGAGACAAAGACCGAGACAGAGACAGAGACAGAGACAGAGGCAGAGGCAGAGGCAGAGACGGTGACGGAGGCAGAGACAGAGACAGAGAGAGAGACAGAGACAGAGGCAGAGACAGAGACAGAGACGGAGACAAATACCCAGACAGAGACAGCGACAGAGACAGAGACAGAGACAGAGACAGAGACAGAGACAGAGACAGAGACAGAGACAGAGGCAGAGACAGAGACAGGGGCAGAGGCAGAGGTTGAGACAGAGACAGAGACCAAGACCGAGACCGGACCGAGACAGAGACGGAGGCCGAGACAGAGACAGAGGCAGAGACAGAGGCAGAGACAGAGACAGCGACAGAGACAGAGACAGAGACAGCGACAGAGACAGAGGCAGAGGCAGCGGCAGAGACGGAGACAGAGACAGAGACAGAGACAGAGACGGAGTCAGAGACAGAGACAGATACAGAGACAAAGACTGAGACAGAGGCAGAGACAGAGACAGAGACAGAGACAGAGACAGAGACAGAGACAGAGACAGAGACAGAGACAGAGACAGAGGCAGAGACAGAGACAGAGACAGAGACAGAGACAGAGACAGAGACAGAGACAGAGACGGAGACAGAGACAGAGACAGAGACAGAGACAGAGGCAGAAGCAGAGGCAGAGACGGAGACGGAGGCAGAGACAGAGACCAAGACGGAGATGGAGACAGAGACAGGGACATGGTCAGAGACAGAGACAGAGACAGAGATAGAGGCAGAGACAGAGACCGAGACAGGGACAGATACGGAGCCAGAGGCAGAGACAGCGACAGAGACAGGGACAGAGACAGAGACAGGGGAAGAGACAGAAACCGAGACAGAGACAATGACAGAGACAGAGACGGAGACGGAGACAGAGACAGAGACAGAGGCAGAGACAGAGACAGAGACAGAGACAGAGACAGAGGCAGAGACAGGGGCAGAGACAGAAACCGAGACAGAGACAATGACAGAGACAGAGACGGAGGCCGAGACAGAGACGGAGACACAGACAGAGACAAAGACCGAGACAGGGACAGAGACAGAGACAGAGGCAGAGGCAGATGCAGAGACAGAGACAGAGACAGGGACAGAGACAGAGAGAGAGACAGAGACAGAGACACAGACAGAGGCAGAGGCAGAGGCAGAGACAGTGACAGAGACAGGGACAGGGACAGTGACAGAGACAGAGACAGAGACTGATACAGAGACAAAGACCAAGACAGAGACAGAGACAGAGACAGAGACAGAGACAGTGACAGAGACAGGGGCAGAGGCAGAGGCAGAGACAGAGACAGAGACGGAGACAGAGACAGAGGCCGAGACGGAGACAGAGACAGAGACAGAGACAGAGACGGAGAAAAGACCGAGACAGAGACAGAGTCAGTGACAGGGACAGAGACAGAGACAGAGACAGAGACAGAGGCAGAGACAGAGACAGCGACAGAGACAGAGACAGAGACAGAGACAGAGACACCGACAGAGGCAGAGGCAGCGGCAGAGACGGAGACAGAGACAGAGACAGAGACAGAGACAGAGGCAGAGGCAGCGGCAGAGACGGAGACGGAGACAGAGACAGAGACCAAGACGGAGACGGAGACAGAAACAGAGACAGAGACAGAGACAGAGACGGAGACAAAGACCGAGACAGAGACAGAGACAGAGACAGAGACAGAGACAGAGGCAGAGGCAGCGGCAGAGACGGAGACGGGGACAGAGACAGAGACCAAGACGGGGACGGAGACAGAGACAGAAACAGCGACAGAGACAGAGGCAGAGGCAGAGGCAGAGACGGAGACGGAGGCAGAGACAGAGACCAAGACGGAGATGGAGACAGAGACAGGGACATGGTCAGAGACAGAGACAGAGACAGAGACAGAGGCAGAGGCAGAGGCAGAGACAGAGACCGAGACAGGGACAGAGACAGAGACAAAGGCAGAGGCAAATGCAGAGACAGAGACAGAGACAGGGACAGAGACAGAGAGAGAGACAGAGACAGAGACACAGACAGAGGTAGAGGCAGAGGCAGAGACAGAGACAGAGACAGGGACAGGGACAGTGACAGAGACAGAGACAGAGACTGATACAGAGACAAAGACCGAGACAGAGACAGAGACAGAGACAGGGACAGAGACAGAGAGAGAGACAGAGACAGAGACACAGACAGAGACGGAGACAGAGACAGAGACAGAGAGAGAGACAGAGACAGAGACAGAGACAGAGACAGAGGCAGAGGCAGAGACGGAGGCGGAGGCAGAGAGAGAGACCAAGACGGAGATGGAGACAGAGACAGGTACATGGTCAGAGACAGAGACAGAGACAGAGACAGAGGCAGAGGCAGAGGCAGAGACAGAGACCGAGACAGGGACAGAGACAGAGACAGAGGCAGAGGCAGATGCAGAGACAGAGACAGGGACAGGGACAGAGACAGAGAGAGAGACAGAGACAGAGACACAGACAGAGGCATAGGCAGAGGCACAGACAGAGACAGAGACAGGGACAGGGACAGTGACAGAGACAGAGACAGAGACTGATACAGAGACAAAGACGGAGACAGAGACAGAGACAGAGGCAGAGGCAGAGGCAGAGACACAGACGGAGACAGAGACAGAGACCGAGACGGAGACAGAGACAGAGACAGAGACAGAGACAGAGACGGAGACAAAGACCGAGACAGAGACAGAGACAGAGACAGAGACAGAGACAGGGACAGGGACAGTGACAGAGACAGGGACAGAGACAGATACAGAGACAAAGACCGAGACAGAGACAGAGACAGAGACAGAGACAGAGACAGAGACAGAGACAGAGGCAGAGGCAGAGGCAGAGACGGAGACGGAGGCAGAGACAGAGACCAAGACGGAGATGGAGACAGAGACAGGGACAGGGACAGTGACAGAGACAGGGACAGAGACTGATACAGAGACAGAGACAGAGACAGAGACAGAGACAGAGACAGAGACAGAGACAGAGACAGAGACAGAGACAGAGACAGAGACAGAGACAGAGACAGAGACAGAGACAGAGACAGAGACAGAGACAGAGACAGAGACAGAGGCAGAGGCAGAGGCAGAGACAGTGACAGAGACAGGGACAGAGACTGATACAGAGACAAAGACCGAGACAGAGACAGAGACAGAGACAGAGACAGAGACAGAGGCAGAGGCAGAGGCAGAGACGGAGACGGAGACGGAGGCAGAGACAGAGACCAAGACGGAGATGGAGACAGAGACAGGGACAGGGACAGTGACAGAGACAGGGACAGAGACTGATACAGAGACAAAGACCGAGACAGAGACAGAGAGAGAGACAGAGACAGAGGCAGAGACAGAGACAGAGACGGAGACAAATACCCAGACAGAGACAGCGACAGAGACAGAGACAGAGACAGAGGCAGAGACAGAGACCGAGACAGAGACAGAGACAGAGACAGAGGCAGAGACAGAGACAGAGACAGAGACAGAGACAGAGACAGAGACAGAGACAGAGACAGAGACAGAGACAGAGACAGAGACAGAGACAGAGACAGAGACAGAGACAGAGACAGAGACAGAGACAGAGACAGAGACAGAGACAGAGACAGAGACAGAGACAGAGACAGAGGCAGAGGCAGAGACAGAGACAGAGACAGAGACAGAGACAGAGACAGAGACAGAGACAGAGACAGAGACAGAGGCAGAGGCAGAGGCAGAGGCAGAGACAGTGACAGAGACAGGGACAGAGACTGATACAGAGACAAAGACCGAGACAGAGACAGAGACAGAGACAGAGGCAGAGGCAGAGGCAGAGACGGTGACGGAGGCAGAGACAGAGACAGAGAGAGAGACAGAGACAGAGGCAGAGACAGAGACAGAGACGGAGACAAATACCCAGACAGAGACAGCGACAGAGACAGAGACAGAGACAGAGACAGAGACAGAGACAGAGACAGAGACAGAGACAGAGGCAGAGACAGAGACAGGGGCAGAGGCAGAGGTTGAGACAGAGACAGAGACCAAGACCGAGACCGGACCGAGACAGAGACGGAGGCCGAGACAGAGACAGAGGCAGAGACAGAGGCAGAGACAGAGACAGCGACAGAGACAGAGACAGAGACAGCGACAGAGACAGAGGCAGAGGCAGCGGCAGAGACGGAGACAGAGACAGAGACAGAGACAGAGACGGAGTCAGAGACAGAGACAGATACAGAGACAAAGACTGAGACAGAGGCAGAGACAGAGACAGAGACAGAGACAGAGACAGAGACAGAGACAGAGACAGAGACAGAGACAGAGACAGAGGCAGAGACAGAGACAGAGACAGAGACAGAGACAGAGACAGAGACAGAGACAGAGACGGAGACAGAGACAGAGACAGAGACAGAGACAGAGGCAGAAGCAGAGGCAGAGACGGAGACGGAGGCAGAGACAGAGACCAAGACGGAGATGGAGACAGAGACAGGGACATGGTCAGAGACAGAGACAGAGACAGAGATAGAGGCAGAGACAGAGACCGAGACAGGGACAGATACGGAGCCAGAGGCAGAGACAGCGACAGAGACAGGGACAGAGACAGAGACAGGGGAAGAGACAGAAACCGAGACAGAGACAATGACAGAGACAGAGACGGAGACGGAGACAGAGACAGAGACAGAGGCAGAGACAGAGACAGAGACAGAGACAGAGACAGAGGCAGAGACAGGGGCAGAGACAGAAACCGAGACAGAGACAATGACAGAGACAGAGACGGAGGCCGAGACAGAGACGGAGACACAGACAGAGACAAAGACCGAGACAGGGACAGAGACAGAGACAGAGGCAGAGGCAGATGCAGAGACAGAGACAGAGACAGGGACAGAGACAGAGAGAGAGACAGAGACAGAGACACAGACAGAGGCAGAGGCAGAGGCAGAGACAGTGACAGAGACAGGGACAGGGACAGTGACAGAGACAGAGACAGAGACTGATACAGAGACAAAGACCAAGACAGAGACAGAGACAGAGACAGAGACAGAGACAGTGACAGAGACAGGGGCAGAGGCAGAGGCAGAGACAGAGACAGAGACGGAGACAGAGACAGAGGCCGAGACGGAGACAGAGACAGAGACAGAGACAGAGACGGAGAAAAGACCGAGACAGAGACAGAGTCAGTGACAGGGACAGAGACAGAGACAGAGACAGAGACAGAGGCAGAGACAGAGACAGCGACAGAGACAGAGACAGAGACAGAGACAGAGACACCGACAGAGGCAGAGGCAGCGGCAGAGACGGAGACAGAGACAGAGACAGAGACAGAGACAGAGGCAGAGGCAGCGGCAGAGACGGAGACGGAGACAGAGACAGAGACCAAGACGGAGACGGAGACAGAAACAGAGACAGAGACAGAGACAGAGACGGAGACAAAGACCGAGACAGAGACAGAGACAGAGACAGAGACAGAGACAGAGGCAGAGGCAGCGGCAGAGACGGAGACGGGGACAGAGACAGAGACCAAGACGGGGACGGAGACAGAGACAGAAACAGCGACAGAGACAGAGGCAGAGGCAGAGGCAGAGACGGAGACGGAGGCAGAGACAGAGACCAAGACGGAGATGGAGACAGAGACAGGGACATGGTCAGAGACAGAGACAGAGACAGAGACAGAGGCAGAGGCAGAGGCAGAGACAGAGACCGAGACAGGGACAGAGACAGAGACAAAGGCAGAGGCAAATGCAGAGACAGAGACAGAGACAGGGACAGAGACAGAGAGAGAGACAGAGACAGAGACACAGACAGAGGTAGAGGCAGAGGCAGAGACAGAGACAGAGACAGGGACAGGGACAGTGACAGAGACAGAGACAGAGACTGATACAGAGACAAAGACCGAGACAGAGACAGAGACAGAGACAGGGACAGAGACAGAGAGAGAGACAGAGACAGAGACACAGACAGAGACGGAGACAGAGACAGAGACAGAGAGAGAGACAGAGACAGAGACAGAGACAGAGACAGAGGCAGAGGCAGAGACGGAGGCGGAGGCAGAGAGAGAGACCAAGACGGAGATGGAGACAGAGACAGGTACATGGTCAGAGACAGAGACAGAGACAGAGACAGAGGCAGAGGCAGAGGCAGAGACAGAGACCGAGACAGGGACAGAGACAGAGACAGAGGCAGAGGCAGATGCAGAGACAGAGACAGGGACAGGGACAGAGACAGAGAGAGAGACAGAGACAGAGACACAGACAGAGGCATAGGCAGAGGCACAGACAGAGACAGAGACAGGGACAGGGACAGTGACAGAGACAGAGACAGAGACTGATACAGAGACAAAGACGGAGACAGAGACAGAGACAGAGGCAGAGGCAGAGGCAGAGACACAGACGGAGACAGAGACAGAGACCGAGACGGAGACAGAGACAGAGACAGAGACAGAGACAGAGACGGAGACAAAGACCGAGACAGAGACAGAGACAGAGACAGAGACAGAGACAGGGACAGGGACAGTGACAGAGACAGGGACAGAGACAGATACAGAGACAAAGACCGAGACAGAGACAGAGACAGAGACAGAGACAGAGACAGAGACAGAGACAGAGGCAGAGGCAGAGGCAGAGACGGAGACGGAGGCAGAGACAGAGACCAAGACGGAGATGGAGACAGAGACAGGGACAGGGACAGTGACAGAGACAGGGACAGAGACTGATACAGAGACAGAGACAGAGACAGAGACAGAGACAGAGACAGAGACAGAGACA
>CAMAOD020000088.1:4250000-4252500 GCA_945859595.2 Megachile willughbiella | reverse complement strand
GACAGAGACAGAGACAGAGACAGAGACAGAGACAGAGACAGAGACAGAGACAGAGACACAGACATAGACAAAGACCGAGACAGGGACAGAGACAGAGACAGAGGCAGAGGCAGATGCAGAGACAGAGACAGAGACCGGGACAGAGACAGAGAGAGAGACAGAGACAGAGACACAGACAGAGGCAGAGGCAGAGGCAGAGACAGACACAGGGGCAGAGACAGAAACCGAGACAAAGACAGAGACAGAGACAGAGACAGAGACAGAGACAGAGACAGAGACAGAGACAGAGACAGAGACAGAGACAGAGACAGAGACAGAGACAGAGACAGAGACAGAGACAGAGACAGAGACAGAGACAGAGACAGAGACAGAGACAGAGACAGAGACAGAGGCAGAGACAGAGGCAGAGACGGAGACGGAGGCAGAGACAGAGACCAAGACGGAGATGGAGACAGAGACAGGGACATGGTCAGAGACAGAGACAGAGACAGAGACAGAGGCAGAGACAAAGACCGAGACAGGGACAGAGACAGAGGCAGAGGCAGAGGCAGATGCAGAGACAGAGACGCAGACAGAGACAGAGACAGAGACGGAGGCAGAGACAGGGACAGAGACAGAGGGAGAGACAGAGACAGAGACAGAGACAGAGACAGAGACAGAGGCAGAGACAGAGACGGAGACAGAGACAGAGACCGAGACGGAGACAGAGACAGAGACAGAGACAGAGACGGAGGCAAAGACAGAGACAGAGACAGAGTCAGAGACAGGGACAGAGGCAGAGACGGAGACGGAGGCAGAGACAGAGACCAAGACGGAGACGGAGACAGAGACAGGGACAGGGTCAGAGACAGAGACAGAGACAGAGACACAGGCAGAGACAGAGACAGAGACATAGACAGAGACAGAGACAGATACAGAGACAGAGACAGAGACAGAGACAGAGACAGAGACGGAGACAAATACCGAGACAGAGACAGCGTCAGAGACAGAGACAGAGACAGAGACAGAGACAGAGACAGAGACAGAGACAGAGACAGAGACAGAGACAGAGACAGGGACAGAGACAGAGACAGAGACAGAGACAGAGGCAGAGGCAGAGACGGAGACGGAGACAGAGACAGAGACAGACACTGAGGCAGAGACAGAGACAGAGACAGAGACAGGGATAGAGACAGGGACAGAGACAGAGAGAGAGAGACAGAGACAGAGACAGAGACAGAGACCGAGACAGAGACAGAGACAGAGACAGAGACAGAGACAGAGACACAGACATAGACAAAGACCGAGACAGGGACAGAGACAGAGACAGATGCAGAGGCAGATGCAGAGACAGAGACAGAGACCGGGACAGAGACAGAGAGAGAGACAGAGACAGAGACACAGACAGAGGCAGAGGCAGAGGCAGAGACAGACACAGGGGCAGAGACAGAAACCGAGACAAAGACAGAGACAGAGACAGAGACAGAGACAGAGACAGAGACAGAGACAGAGACAGAGACAGAGACAGAGACAGAGACAGAGACAGAGACAGAGACAGAGACAGAGACAGAGACAGAGACAGAGACAGAGGCAGAGACAGAGGCAGAGACGGAGACGGAGGCAGAGACAGAGACCAAGACGGAGATGGAGACAGAGACAGGGACATGGTCAGAGACAGAGACAGAGACAGAGACAGAGGCAGAGACAGAGACCGAGACAGGGACAGAGACAGAGACAGAGGCAGAGGCAGATGCAGAGACAGAGACAGAGACAGGGACAGAGACAGAGACAGAGACAGAGACAGAGACAGAGACAGAGACAGAGGCAGAGGCAGAGACAGAGACAGAGACTAAGACAGAGACAGAGACAGGGATAGAGACAGGGACAGAGACAGAGAGAGAGAGACAGAGACAGAGACAGAGACAGAGACAGAGACAGACACAGGGGCAGAGACAGAAACCGAGACAAAGACAGAGACAGAGACAGAGACGGAGGCAGAGGCAGAGGCAGAGACAGAGACGGAGACGGAGACAGAGACAGAGACCGAGACGGAGACAGAGACAGAGGCAGAGACAGAGACAGAGACAGAGACAGAGACAGAGACAGAGACAGAGACAGAGACAGAGACAGAGACAGAGACAGAGACAGAGGCAGAGGCAGAGACGGAGACGAAGGCAGAGGCAGAGACCAAGACGGAGATGGAGACGGAGACAGGGACATGGTCAGAGACAGAGACAGAGACAGAGACAGAGGCAGAGACAGAGACCGAGACAGGGACAGAGACAGAGACAGAGGCAGAGGCAGATGCAGAGACAGAGACAGAGACAGGGACAGAGACAGAGACAGAGACAGAGACAGAGACAGAGGCAGAGGCAGAGGCAGAGACGGAGACAGAGACTAAGACAGAGACAGAGACAGAGACAGAGACAGAGGCAGAGGCAGAGACAGAGGCAGAGACGGAGACGGAGACAGAGACAGAGACCAAGTCGGAGACGGAGACAGAGACACAGACAGAGACAGA
>CAMAOD020000088.1:4235000-4237500 GCA_945859595.2 Megachile willughbiella | reverse complement strand
GAGACAGAGACAGAGACAGAGACAGAGACAGAGACAGAGACAGAGACAGAGACAGAGACAGAGACAGAGACACAGACATAGACAAAGACCGAGACAGGGACAGAGACAGAGACAGAGGCAGAGGCAGATGCAGAGACAGAGACAGAGACCGGGACAGAGACAGAGAGAGAGACAGAGACAGAGACACAGACAGAGGCAGAGGCAGAGGCAGAGACAGACACAGGGGCAGAGACAGAGACAGAGACAGAGACAGAGACAGAGACAGAGACAGAGACAGAGACAGAGACAGAGACAGAGACAGAGACAGAGACAGAGACAGAGACAGAGACAGAGACAGAGACAGAGACAGAGACAGAGACAGAGACAGAGGCAGAGACAGAGGCAGAGACGGAGACGGAGGCAGAGACAGAGACCAAGACGGAGATGGAGACAGAGACAGGGACATGGTCAGAGACAGAGACAGAGACAGAGACAGAGGCAGAGACAAAGACCGAGACAGGGACAGAGACAGAGGCAGAGGCAGAGGCAGATGCAGAGACAGAGACGCAGACAGAGACAGAGACAGAGACGGAGGCAGAGACAGGGACAGAGACAGAGGGAGAGACAGAGACAGAGACAGAGACAGAGACAGAGACAGAGGCAGAGACAGAGACGGAGACAGAGACAGAGACCGAGACGGAGACAGAGACAGAGACAGAGACAGAGACGGAGGCAAAGACAGAGACAGAGACAGAGTCAGAGACAGGGACAGAGGCAGAGACGGAGACGGAGGCAGAGACAGAGACCAAGACGGAGACGGAGACAGAGACAGGGACAGGGTCAGAGACAGAGACAGAGACAGAGACACAGGCAGAGACAGAGACAGAGACATAGACAGAGACAGAGACAGATACAGAGACAGAGACAGAGACAGAGACAGAGACGGAGACAAATACCGAGACAGAGACAGCGTCAGAGACAGAGACAGAGACAGAGACAGAGACAGAGACAGAGACAGAGACAGAGACAGAGACAGAGACAGAGACAGGGACAGAGACAGAGACAGAGACAGAGACAGAGGCAGAGGCAGAGACGGAGACGGAGACAGAGACAGAGACAGACACTGAGGCAGAGACAGAGACAGAGACAGAGACAGGGATAGAGACAGGGACAGAGACAGAGAGAGAGAGACAGAGACAGAGACAGAGACAGAGACCGAGACAGAGACAGAGACAGAGACAGAGACAGAGACAGAGACAGAGACACAGACATAGACAAAGACCGAGACAGGGACAGAGACAGAGACAGATGCAGAGGCAGATGCAGAGACAGAGACAGAGACCGGGACAGAGACAGAGAGAGAGACAGAGACAGAGACACAGACAGAGGCAGAGGCAGAGGCAGAGACAGACACAGGGGCAGAGACAGAAACCGAGACAAAGACAGAGACAGAGACAGAGACAGAGACAGAGACAGAGACAGAGACAGAGACAGAGACAGAGACAGAGACAGAGACAGAGACAGAGACAGAGACAGAGACAGAGACAGAGACAGAGACAGAGACAGAGACAGAGGCAGAGACAGAGGCAGAGACGGAGACGGAGGCAGAGACAGAGACCAAGACGGAGATGGAGACAGAGACAGGGACATGGTCAGAGACAGAGACAGAGACAGAGACAGAGGCAGAGACAGAGACCGAGACAGGGACAGAGACAGAGACAGAGGCAGAGGCAGATGCAGAGACAGAGACAGAGACAGGGACAGAGACAGAGACAGAGACAGAGACAGAGACAGAGACAGAGGCAGAGGCAGAGACAGAGACAGAGACAGAGGCAGAGACAGAGACAGAGACAGAGACAGAGACAGAGACAGAGACAGAGACAGAGACAGAGACAGAGACAGAGACAGAGACAGAGACAGAGGCAGAGGCAGAGACAGAGACAGAGACTAAGACAGAGACAGAGACAGGGACAGAGACAGAGACAGAGACAGAGACAGAGGCAGAGACAGAGGCAGAGACGGAGACGGAGGCAGAGACAGAGACCAAGACGGAGATGGAGACAGAGACAGGGACATGGTCAGAGACAGCGACAGAGACAGAGACAGAGACAGAGACAGAGACAGAGACAGAGACAGAGACAGAGACAGAGACAGAGACAGAGACAGAGACAGAGACAGAGACAGAGACAGAGACAGAGACAGAGACAGAGACAGAGACAGAGACAGAGACAGAGACACAGACATAGACAAAGACCGAGACAGGGACAGAGACAGAGACAGAGGCAGAGGCAGATGCAGAGACAGAGACAGAGACCGGGACAGAGACAGAGAGAGAGACAGAGACAGAGACACAGACAGAGGCAGAGGCAGAGGCAGAGACAGACACAGGGGCAGAGACAGAAACCGAGACAAAGACAGAGACAGAGACAGAGACAGAGACAGAGACAGAGACAGAGACAGAGACAGAGACAGAGACAGAGACAGAGACAGAGACAGAGACAGAGACAGAGACAGAGACAGA
>CAMAOD020000088.1:4212500-4217500 GCA_945859595.2 Megachile willughbiella | reverse complement strand
GAGACAGAGACACAGGCTGAGACAGAGACAGAGACATAGACAGAGACAGAGACAGAGACAGAGACAGAGACAGAGACAGAGACAGAGACAGAGGCAGAGGCAGAGACGGAGGCAGAGACGGAGACGGAGACAGAGACAGAGACCAAGTCGGAGACGGAGACAGAGACACAGACAGAGACAGAGGAAGGGACAGAGACAGAGACAGAGACAGAGGCAGAGACATAGACAGAGACAGAGACAGAGACAGAGACAGAGACAGAGACACAGACAGAGGCAAAGACCGAGACAGAGACAGAGACAGAGACAGAGACAGAGACAGAGGCAGAGACAGAGACGGAGACAGAGACAGAGACCGAGACGGAGACAGAGACAGAGACAGAGACGGAGGCAAAGACAGAGACAGAGACAGAGACAGAGACAGAGACAGAGACAGAGACAGAGGCAGAGGCAGAGACGGAGACGGAGACAGAGACAGAGACAGACACAGAGGCAGAGGCAGAGGCAGATGCAGAGACAGAGTCGCAGACAGAGACAGAGACCGAGACGGAGGCAGAGACAGAGACAGAGACAGAGACAGAGGCAGAGGCAGAGACGGAGACGGAGACAGAGACAGAGACAGACACAGAGGCAGAGGCAGAGGCAGAGGCAGATGCAGAGACAGAGACGCAGACAGAGACAGAGACAGACACAGAGGCAGAGGCAGAGGCAGATGCAGAGACAGAGTCGCAGACAGAGACAGAGACCGAGACGGAGGCAGAGACAGGGACAGAGACAGAGGGAGAGACAGAGACAGAGACAGAGGCAGAGGCAGAGACAGAGACAGAGACATAGACGGAGACAAATACCGAGACAGAGACAGCGACAGAGACAGAGACACAGACAGAGACAGAGACAGAGACAGAGACAGAGACAGAGACAGAGACAGAGACAGAGACAGAGACAGAGACAGAGACAGGGATAGAGACAGGGACAGAGACAGAGAGAGAGAGAGACAGAGACAGAGACAGAGACAGAGACAGAGACAGAGACAGAGACAGAGACAGGGAAAGAGACAGAGACAGAGACAGAGACAGAGACAGAGACAGAGACAGAGACAGAGACAGAGACAGAGACAGAGACAGACACAGGGGCAGGGACAGAAACCGAGACAAAGACAGAGACAGAGACAGAGACAGAGACAGAGACAGAGGCAGAGGCAGAGACAGAGGCAGAGACGGAGACATAGACAGAGACAGAGACAGAGACAGAGACAGAGACAGAGACAGAGACAGAGACAGAGACAGAGACAGAGACAGAGACAGAGAAAGAGACAGAGACAGAGACAGAGACAGAGACAGAGACAGAGACGGGGCAGGGACAGGGACAGGACAGGGACAAGGACAGTATGAGGGACAGGGTCAGGCAGCGGGTCAGAGAAAGAGACAGAGGCAGAGGCAGAGGCAGATGCAGGGACAGAGACAGAGCCAAAGGCAGAGGCAGAGACAGAGACAGAGACAGAGACAGAGACAGAGACAGAGACACAGACAGAGGCAAAGACCGAGACAGAGACAGAGACAGAGACAGAGACAGAGACAGAGGCAGAGGCAGAGACGGAGATGGAGACAGAGACAGAGACCAAGACGGAGACGGAGACAGAGACGGAGTCAGAGACAGAGACAGATACAGAGACAAAGACTGAGACAGAGGCAGAGACAGAGACAGAGACAGAGACAGAGGCAGAGGCAGAGACAGAGACAGAGACAGAGACAGGGACAGGGACAGTGACAGAGACAGGGACAGAGACTGATACAGAGACAAAGACCGAGACAGAGACAGAGACAGAGACAGAGACAGAGACAGAGGCAGAGGCAGAGACGGAGACAGAGACAGAGACAGAGACAGAGACGGAGACAAATACCGAGACAGAGACAGCGACAGAGACAGAGACAGAGACAGAGACAGAGACAGAGACAGAGACCGAGACGGAGACAAAGACCGAGACAGAGACAGAGACAGAGACAGAGACAGAGACAGAGACAGAGACAGAGACAGAGACACAGACAGAGGCAAAGACCGAGACAGGGACAGAGACAGAGACAGAGGCAGAGGCAGATGCAGATGCAGATGCAGATGCAGAGACAGAGACAGAGACAGGGACAGAGACAGAGAGAGAGACAGAGACAGAGACACAGACAGAGGCAGAGGCAGAGGCAGAGACAGAGACGGAGACAGACACAGGGGCAGAGACAGAAACCGAGACAAAGACAGAGACAGAGACAGTGACAGAGACAGAGTCAGAGACGGGGCAGGGACAGGGACAGGACAGGGACAAGGACAGTATGAGGGACAGGGTCAGGCAGCGGGTCAGAGAAAGAGACAGAGGCAGAGGCAGAGGCAGATGCAGGGACAGAGACAGAGCCAAAGGCAGAGGCAGAGACAGAGACAGGAGCAGAGACAGGGGCAGAGGCAGAGGTTGAGACAGAGACAGAGACCAAGACCGAGACCGGACCGAGACAGGGACGGAGGCCGAGACAGAGACAGAGGCAGAGACAGAGGCAGAGACAGAGACAGCGACAGAGACAGGGATAGAGACAGGGACAGAGACACAGAGAGAGACAGAGACAGAGACAGAGACAGAGACAGAGACAGAGACAGAGACAGAGACAGAGACAGAGACAGAGACAGAGACAGAGACAGAGGCAGAGGCAGAGACGGAGATGGAGACAGAGACAGAGACCAAGACGGAGACGGAGACAGAGACGGAGTCAGAGACAGAGACAGATACAGAGACAAAGACTGAGACAGAGGCAGAGACAGAGACAGAGACAGAGACAGAGGCAGAGGCAGAGACAGAGACAGAGACAGAGACAGGGACAGGGACAGTGACAGAGACAGGGACAGAGACTGATACAGAGACAAAGACCGAGACAGAGACAGAGACAGAGACAGAGACAGAGACAGAGACAGAGGCAGAGGCAGAGACGGAGACAGAGACAGAGACAGAGACAGAGACGGAGACAAATACCGAGACAGAGACAGCGACAGAGACAGAGACAGAGACAGAGACAGAGACAGAGACAGAGACCGAGACGGAGACAAAGACCGAGACAGAGACAGAGACAGAGACAGAGACAGAGACAGAGACAGAGACAGAGACAGAGACAGAGACAGAGACAGAGACACAGACAGAGACAAAGACCGAGACAGGGACAGAGACAGAGACAGAGGCAGAGGCAGAGGCAGATGCAGAGACAGAGACAGAGACAGGGACAGAGACAGAGAGAGAGACAGAGACAGAGACACAGACAGAGGCAGTGGCAGAGACAGAGACAGACACAGGGGCAGAGACAGAAACCGAGACAAAGACAGAGACAGAGACAGAGACGGAGGCAGAGGCAGAGGCAGAGACAGAGACGGAGACAGAGACAGAGACCGAGACGGAGACAGAGACAGAGGCAGAGGCAGAGACAGAGACAAAGACCGAGACAGGGACAGAGACAGAGACAGAGGCAGAGGCAGATGCAGAGACAGAGACGGAGACAGAGACAGAGACCGAGACGGAGACAGCGACAGAGACAGAGACAGAGACAGAGACAGAGACAGAGACAGAGACAGAGACAGAGACAGAGACAGAGACAGAGACAGAGACAGAGACAGAGACAGAGACAGAGACAGAGACAGAGACAGAGACAGAGACAGAGACAGAGACAGAGACAGAGACAGAGGCCGAGGCAGAGGCAGAGACGGAGACGGAGGCAGAGACAGAGACCAAGACGGAGACGGAGACAGAGACAGGGACAGGGTCAGAGACAGAGACAGAGACAGAGACACAGGCTGAGACAGAGACAGAGACATAGACAGAGACAGAGACAGAGACAGAGACAGAGACAGAGACAGAGACAGAGACAGAGGCAGAGGCAGAGACGGAGGCAGAGACGGAGACGGAGACAGAGACAGAGACCAAGTCGGAGACGGAGACAGAGACACAGACAGAGACAGAGGAAGGGACAGAGACAGAGACAGAGACAGAGGCAGAGACATAGACAGAGACAGAGACAGAGACAGAGACAGAGACAGAGACAGAGACACAGACAGAGGCAAAGACCGAGACAGAGACAGAGACAGAGACAGAGACAGAGACAGAGGCAGAGACAGAGACGGAGACAGAGACAGAGACCGAGACGGAGACAGAGACAGAGACAGAGACGGAGGCAAAGACAGAGACAGAAACAGAGTCAGAGACAGGGACAGAGGCAGAGACAGAGACAGGCAGAGTCAGAGACGGGGACAGGGACAGAGACAGAGACAGAGACAGAGACAGAGACAGAGACAGAGACAGAGGCAGAGGCAGAGACAGAGACAGAGACTAAGACAGTGACAGAGACAGGGATAGAGACAGGGACAGAGACAGAGAGAGAGAGACAGAGACAGAGACATAAACAGAGACAGAGACAGACACAGGGGCAGCGACAGAAACCGAGACAAAGACAGAGACAGAGACAGAGACAGAGAGAGAGAGAGACAGAGACAGAGACAGAGACAGAGACAGAGACAGAGACAGAGACAGGGAAAGAGACAGAGACAGAGACAGAGACAGAGACAGAGACAGAGACAGAGACAGAGACAGAGACAGAGACAGAGACAGAGACAGACACAGGGGCAGGGACAGAAACCGAGACAAAGACAGAGATAGAGACTGAGACAGAGACAGAGGCAGAGGCAGAGACAGAGGCAGAGACGGAGACATAGACAGAGACAGAGACAGAGACAGAGACAGAGACAGAGACAGAGACAGAGACAGAGACAGAGACAGAGACAGAGAAAGAGACAGAGACAGAGACAGAGACAGAGACAGAGACAGAGACAGAGACAGAGACAGAGACACAGACAGAGGCAGAGGCAGAGGCAGAGACAGACACAGGGGCAGAGACAGAAACCGAGACAAAGACAGAGACAGAGACAGAGACAGAGACGGAGGCAGAGGCAGAGACGGAGCCGGAGACAGAGACAGAGACCAAGTC
>CAMAOD020000088.1:4205000-4207500 GCA_945859595.2 Megachile willughbiella | reverse complement strand
CAGAGACAGAGACCGAGACGGAGGCAGAGACAGGGACAGAGACAGAGGGAGAGACAGAGACAGAGACAGAGGCAGAGGCAGAGACAGAGACAGAGACATAGACGGAGACAAATACCGAGACAGAGACAGCGACAGAGACAGAGACACAGACAGAGACAGAGACAGAGACAGAGACAGAGACAGAGACAGAGACAGAGACAGAGACAGAGACAGAGACAGGGATAGAGACAGGGACAGAGACAGAGAGAGAGAGAGACAGAGACAGAGACAGAGACAGAGACAGAGACAGAGACAGAGACAGAGACAGGGAAAGAGACAGAGACAGAGACAGAGACAGAGACAGAGACAGAGACAGAGACAGAGACAGAGACAGAGACAGAGACAGACACAGGGGCAGGGACAGAAACCGAGACAAAGACAGAGACAGAGACAGAGACAGAGACAGAGGCAGAGGCAGAGACAGAGGCAGAGACGGAGACATAGACAGAGACAGAGACAGAGACAGAGACAGAGACAGAGACAGAGACAGAGACAGAGACAGAGACAGAGACAGAGAAAGAGACAGAGACAGAGACAGAGACAGAGACAGAGACAGAGACAGAGACAGAGACAGAGACACAGACAGAGGCAGAGGCAGAGGCAGAGACAGACACAGGGGCAGAGACAGAAACCGAGACAAAGACAGAGACAGAGACAGAGACAGAGACGGAGGCAGAGGCAGAGACGGAGCCGGAGCCGGAGACAGAGACAGAGACCAAGTCGGAGACGGAGACAGAGACACAGACAGAGACAGAGACAGAGACAGAGACAGAGACAGAGACAGAGACAGAGACAGAGACAGAGACCGAGACGGAGACAAAGACCGAGACAGAGACAGAGACAGAGACAGAGACAGAGACTGAGACAGAGACAGAGACAGAGACAGAGACAGAGACAGAGACAGAGACAGAGACAGAGACAGACACAGAGGCAGAGGCAGAGGCAGATGCAGAGACAGAGACGCAGACAGAGACAGAGACCGAGACGGAGACAGAGACAGGGACAGAGACAGAGGGAGAGACAGAGACAGAGACAGAGACAGAGACAGAGACAGAGACAGAGACAGAGACAGAGACAGAGACAGAGACAGAGACAGAGACAGAGACAGAGACAGAGACAGAGACAGAGACAGAGACAGAGACAGAGACAGAGACAGAGACAGAGACAGAGACAGAGACAGAGACAGAGACAGAGGCAGAGGCAGAGACGGAGACGGAGACAGAGACAGAGACAGACACAGAGGCAGAGGCAGAGGCAGAGGCAGATGCAGAGACAGAGACGCAGACAGAGACAGAGACAGACACAGAGGCAGAGGCAGAGGCAGATGCAGAGACAGAGACAGAGACAGAGACAGAGACAGAGACAGAGACAGAGACAGAGACAGAGACAGAGACACAGACAGAGACAAAGACCGAGACAGGGACAGAGACAGAGACAGAGGCAGAGGCAGATGCAGATGCAGAGACAGAGACAGAGACAGGGACAGAGACAGAGAGAGAGACAGAGACAGAGACACAGACAGAGGCAGAGACAGAGGCAGAGACAGAGACGGAGACAGACACAGGGGCAGAGACAGAAACCGAGACAAAGACAGAGACAGAGACAGTGACAGAGACAGAGTCAGAGACGGGGCAGGGACAGGGACAGGACAGGGACAAGGACAGTATGAGGGACAGGGTCAGGCAGCGGGTCAGAGAAAGAGACAGAGGCAGAGGCAGAGGCAGATGCAGGGACAGAGACAGAGCCAAAGGCAGAGGCAGAGACAGAGACAGGAGCAGAGACAGGGGCAGAGGCAGAGGTTGAGACAGAGACAGAGACCAAGACCGAGACCGGACCGAGACAGGGACGGAGGCCGAGACAGAGACAGAGGCAGAGACAGAGGCAGAGACAGAGACAGCGACAGAGACAGGGATAGAGACAGGGACAGAGACACAGAGAGAGACAGAGACAGAGACAGAGACAGAGACAGAGACAGAGACAGAGACAGAGACAGAGACAGAGACAGAGACAGAGGCAGAGGCAGAGACGGAGATGGAGACAGAGACAGAGACCAAGACGGAGACGGAGACAGAGACAGGGACAGGGTCAGAGACAGAGACAGAGACAGAGACACAGGCAGAGACAGAGACAGAGACATAGACAGAGACAGAGACAGAGACAGAGACAGAGACAGAGACAGAGACAGAGACAGAGACAGAGACGGAGACAAATACCGAGACAGAGACAGCGACAGAGACAGAGACAGAGACAGAGACAGAGACAGAGACAGAGACAGAGACAGAGACAGAGACAGAGACAGAGACAGAGACAGAGACAGAGACAGAGACAGAGACAGAGACAGAGACAGAGACAGAGACAGAGACAGAGACAGAGACAGAGACAGAGACAGAGACAGAGACAGAGACAGAGGCAGAGACAGAGGCAGAGGCAGAGACGGAGACGGAGACAGAGACAGAGACAG
>CAMAOD020000088.1:4190000-4195000 GCA_945859595.2 Megachile willughbiella | reverse complement strand
CGGGGCAGGGACAGGGACAGCACAGGGACAAGGACAGTATGAGGGACAGGGTCAGGCAGCGGGTCAGAGAAAGAGACAGAGGCAGAGGCAGAGGCAGATGCAGGGACAGAGACAGAGCCAAAGGCAGAGGCAGAGACAGAGACAGGAGCAGAGACAGGGGCAGAGGCAGAGGTTGAGACAGAGACAGAGACCAAGACCGAGACCGGACCGAGACAGGGACGGAGGCCGAGACAGAGACAGAGGCAGAGACAGAGGCAGAGACAGAGACAGCGACAGAGACAGGGATAGAGACAGGGACAGAGACACAGAGAGAGACAGAGACAGAGACAGAGACAGAGACAGAGACAGAGACAGAGACAGAGACAGAGACAGAGACAGAGGCAGAGGCAGAGACGCAGATGGAGACAGAGACAGAGTCCAAGACGGAGACGGAGACAGAGACGGAGTCAGAGACAGAGACAGATACAGAGACAAAGACTGAGACAGAGGCAGAGACAGAGACAGAGACAGAGACAGAGGCAGAGGCAGAGACAGAGACAGGGATAGAGACAGGGCCAGAGACAGAGACAGAGGCAGAGGCAGAGGCAGATGCAGAGACAGAGACAGAGACAGGGACAGAGACAGAGAGAGAGACAGAGACAGAGACACAGACAGAGGCAGTGGCAGAGGCAGAGACAGACACAGGGGCAGAGACAGAAACCGAGACAAAGACAGAGACAGAGACAGAGACAGAGACGGAGGCAGAGGCAGAGACGGAGCCGGAGACAGAGACAGAGACCAAGTCGGAGACGGAGACAGAGACAGAGACAGGGACAGAGACGGAGGCAAAGACAGAGACAGAGATAGAGTCAGAGACAGGGACAGAGGCAGAGACAGAGACAGAGGCAGAGTCAGAGACGGGGACAGGGACAGAGACAGAGACAGAGACAGAGACAGAGACAGAGACAGAGACAGAGACAGAGACAGAGACAGAGACAGAGACAGAGGCAGAGACGGAGACGGAGGCAGAGACAGAGACCAAGACGGAGACGGAGACAGAGACAGGGACAGGGTCAGAGACAGAGACAGAGACAGAGACACAGGCAGAGACAGAGACAGAGACATAGACAGAGACAGAGACAGAGACAGAGACAGAGGCAGATGCAGAGACGGAGGCAGAGACGGAGACGGAGACAGAGACAGAGACCAAGTCGGAGACGGAGACAGAGACACAGACAGAGACAGAGACAGAGACAGAGACAGAGACAGAGACAGAGGCAGAGGCAGAGACAGAGACAGAGACAGGGATAGAGACAGGGACAGAGACAGAGAGAGAGAGACAGAGACAGAGACAGAGACAGAGACAGAGACAGAGACAGAGGCAGAGGCAGAGACAGAGACAGAGACAGGGATAGAGACAGGGACAGAGACAGAGAGAGAGAGACAGAGACAGAGACAGAGACAGACACAGGGGCAGAGACAGAAACCGAGACAAAGACAGAGACAGAGACAGAGACAGAGACAGAGACAGAGACAGAGGCAGAGGCAGAGACGGAGGCAGAGACGGAGACGGAGACAGAGACAGAGACCAAGTCGGAGACGGAGACAGAGACACAGACAGAGACAGAGGAAGAGACAGAGACAGAGACAGAGACAGAGACAGAGACATAGACAGAGACAGAGACAGAGACAGAGACAGAGACAGAGACAGAGACACAGACAGAGACAAAGACCGAGACAGGGACAGAGACAGAGATAGAGGCAGAGGCAGATGCAGATGCAGATGCAGAGACAGAGACAGAGACAGGGACAGAGACAGAGAGAGAGACAGAGACAGAGACACAGACAGCGGCAGAGGCAGAGGCAGAGACAGAGACGGAGACAGACACAGGGGCAGAGACAGAAACCGAGACAAAGACAGAGACAGAGACAGTGACAGAGACAGAGTCAGAGACGGGGCAGGGACAGGGACAGCACAGGGACAAGGACAGTATGAGGGACAGGGTCAGGCAGCGGGTCAGAGAAAGAGACAGAGGCAGAGGCAGAGGCAGATGCAGGGACAGAGACAGAGCCAAAGGCAGAGGCAGAGACAGAGACAGGAGCAGAGACAGGGGCAGAGGCAGAGGTTGAGACAGAGACAGAGACCAAGACCGAGACCGGACCGAGACAGGGACGGAGGCCGAGACAGAGACAGAGGCAGAGACAGAGGCAGAGACAGAGACAGCGACAGAGACAGGGATAGAGACAGGGACAGAGACACAGAGAGAGACAGAGACAGAGACAGAGACAGAGACAGAGACAGAGACAGAGACAGAGACAGAGACAGAGACAGAGGCAGAGGCAGAGACGCAGATGGAGACAGAGACAGAGTCCAAGACGGAGACGGAGACAGAGACGGAGTCAGAGACAGAGACAGATACAGAGACAAAGACTGAGACAGAGGCAGAGACAGAGACAGAGACAGAGACAGAGGCAGAGGCAGAGACAGAGACAGGGATAGAGACAGGGCCAGAGACAGAGACAGAGGCAGAGGCAGAGGCAGATGCAGAGACAGAGACAGAGACAGGGACAGAGACAGAGAGAGAGACAGAGACAGAGACACAGACAGAGGCAGTGGCAGAGGCAGAGACAGACACAGGGGCAGAGACAGAAACCGAGACAAAGACAGAGACAGAGACAGAGACAGAGACGGAGGCAGAGGCAGAGACGGAGCCGGAGACAGAGACAGAGACCAAGTCGGAGACGGAGACAGAGACAGAGACAGGGACAGAGACGGAGGCAAAGACAGAGACAGAGATAGAGTCAGAGACAGGGACAGAGGCAGAGACAGAGACAGAGGCAGAGTCAGAGACGGGGACAGGGACAGAGACAGAGACAGAGACAGAGACAGAGACAGAGACAGAGACAGAGACAGAGACAGAGACAGAGACAGAGACAGAGGCAGAGACGGAGACGGAGGCAGAGACAGAGACCAAGACGGAGACGGAGACAGAGACAGGGACAGGGTCAGAGACAGAGACAGAGACAGAGACACAGGCAGAGACAGAGACAGAGACATAGACAGAGACAGAGACAGAGACAGAGACAGAGGCAGATGCAGAGACGGAGGCAGAGACGGAGACGGAGACAGAGACAGAGACCAAGTCGGAGACGGAGACAGAGACACAGACAGAGACAGAGACAGAGACAGAGACAGAGACAGAGACAGAGGCAGAGGCAGAGACAGAGACAGAGACAGGGATAGAGACAGGGACAGAGACAGAGAGAGAGAGACAGAGACAGAGACAGAGACAGAGACAGAGACAGAGACAGAGGCAGAGGCAGAGACAGAGACAGAGACAGGGATAGAGACAGGGACAGAGACAGAGAGAGAGAGACAGAGACAGAGACAGAGACAGACACAGGGGCAGAGACAGAAACCGAGACAAAGACAGAGACAGAGACAGAGACGGAGGCAGAGGCAGAGGCAGAGACAGAGACGGAGACAGAGACAGAGACCGAGACGGAGACAGAGACAGAGGCAGAGGCAGAGACAGAGACAAAGACCGAGACAGGGACAGAGACAGAGACAGAGGCAGAGGCAGATGCAG
The DNA here is from genome assembly GCA_945859595.2 of Megachile willughbiella. Taxonomy (NCBI): domain Eukaryota; kingdom Metazoa; phylum Arthropoda; class Insecta; order Hymenoptera; family Megachilidae; genus Megachile; species Megachile willughbiella. The sequence goes on along the minus strand of CAMAOD020000088.1, from coordinate 4,191,431 downwards.
AGACAGAGACGGAGACAGAGACAGAGACCGAGACGGAGACAGCGACAGAGACAGAGACAGAGACTGAGACAGAGACAGAGACAGAGACAGAGACAGAGACAGAGACAGAGACAGAGACAGAGACAGAGACAGAGACAGAGACAGAGACAGAGGCAGAGGCAGAGGCAGAGACGGAGACGGAGGCAGAGACAGAGACCAAGACGGAGACGGAGACAGAGACAGGGACAGGGTCAGAGACAGAGACAGAGACAGAGACACAGGCTGAGACAGAGACAGAGACATAGACAGAGACAGAGACAGAGACAGAGACAGAGACAGAGACAGAGGCAGAGGCAGAGACGGAGGCAGAGACGGAGACGGAGACAGAGACAGAGACCAAGTCGGAGACGGAGACAGAGACACAGACAGAGACAGAGGAAGAGACAGAGACAGAGACAGAGACAGAGACAGAGACATAGACAGAGACAGAGACAGAGACAGAGACAGAGACAGAGACAGAGACAGGGACAGAGACAGAGACAGAGACGGAGACAGAGACAGAGACAGAGACAGAGACAGAGACAGAGACAGAGACAGAGACAGAGGCAGAGACAGAGGCAGAGGCAGAGACGGAGACGGAGACGGAGACAGAGACAGAGACAGACACAGAGGCAGAGGCAGATGCAGAGACAGAGAAGCAGACAGAGACAGAGACAGAGACGGAGGCAGAGACAGGGACAGAGACAGAGGGAGAGACAGAGACAGAGAGAGAGACAGAGACAGAGACAGAGGCAGAGACAGAGACGGAGACAGAGACAGAGACCGAGACGGAGACAGAGACAGAGACAGAGACAGAGACGGAGGCAAAGACAGAGACAGAAACAGAGTCAGAGACAGGGACAGAGGCAGAGACAGAGACAGGCAGAGTCAGAGACGGGGACAGGGACAGAGACAGAGACAGAGACAGAGACAGAGACAGAGACAGAGACAGAGGCAGAGGCAGAGACAGAGACAGAGACTAAGACAGTGACAGAGACAGGGATAGAGACAGGGACAGAGACAGAGAGAGAGAGACAGAGACAGAGACAGAGACAGAGACAGACACAGGGGCAGGGACAGAAACCGAGACAAAGACAGAGACAGAGACAGAGACAGAGACAGAGGCAGAGGCAGAGACAGAGGCAGAGACGGAGACATAGACAGAGACAGAGACAGAGACAGAGACAGAGACAGAGACAGAGACAGAGACAGAGAAAGAGACAGAGACAGAGACAGAGACAGAGACAGAGACAGAGACAGAGACACAGACAGAGGCAGAGGCAGAGGCAGAGACAGACACAGGGGCAGAGAAAGAAACCGAGACAAAGACAGAGACAGAGACAGAGACAGAGACGGAGGCAGAGGCAGAGACGGAGCCGGAGACAGAGACAGAGACCAAGTCGGAGACGGAGA
>CAMAOD020000088.1:4182500-4187500 GCA_945859595.2 Megachile willughbiella | reverse complement strand
CAGAGAGAGCGACAGAGACAGAGACAGAGACAGAGACAGAGACAGAGACAGAGACAGAGACAGAGACAGAGACAGAGACAGAGACAGAGACAGAGACAGAGACAGACACAGAGGCAGAGGCAGAGGCAGATGCAGAGACAGAGACGCAGACAGAGACAGAGACCGAGACGGAGACAGAGACAGGGACAGAGACAGAGGGAGAGACAGAGACAGAGACAGAGACAGAGACAGAGACAGAGACAGAGACAGAGACAGAGACAGAGACAGAGACAGAGACAGAGACAGAGACAGAGACAGAGACAGAGACAGAGACAGAGACAGAGACAGAGACAGAGACAGAGACAGAGACAGAGGCAGAGGCAGAGACGGAGACGGAGACAGAGACAGAGACAGAGGCAGAGGCAGAGACAGAGACAAAGACAGAGACAGAGACAGAGACAGAGACAGAGGCAGAGGCAGATGCAGAGACAGAGACAGAGACAGGGACAGAGACAGAGAGAGCGACAGAGACAGAGACAGAGACAGAGACAGAGACAGAGACAGAGACAGAGACAGAGACAGAGACAGAGACAGAGACAGAGACAGAGACAGAGACAGAGACAGAGACAGAGACAGAGACAGAGGCAGAGGCAGATGCAGAGACAGAGACAGAGACAGGGACAGAGACAGAGAGAGCGACAGAGACAGAGACACAGACAGAGGCAGAGGCAGAGGCAGAGACAGACACAGGGGCAGAGACAGAAACCGAGACAAAGACAGAGACAGAGACAGAGGCAGAGGCAGAGACAGAGACAGAGACAGAGACAGAGACAGAGACAGAGCCAGAGACAGAGACAGAGACAGAGAAAGAGACAGAGACAGAGACAGAGACAGAGACAGAGACAGAGGCAGAGGCAGAGGCAGAGACAGAGACAAAGACAGAGACAGAGACAGAGAAAGAGACAGAGACAGAGGCAGAGGCAGAGGCAGAGACGGAGACGGAGGCAGAGACGGAGACGGAGACAGAGACAGAGACAGACACAGAGGCAGAGGCAGATGCAGAGACAGAGAAGCAGACAGAGACAGAGACAGAGACGGAGGCAGAGACAGGGACAGAGACAGAGGGAGAGACAGAGACAGAGACAGAGACAGAGACAGAGACACAGACAGAGGCAGAGACAGAGACGGAGACAGAGACAGAGACCGAGACGGAGACAGAGACAGAGACAGAGACAGAGACGGAGGCAAAGACAGAGACAGAAACAGAGTCAGAGACAGGGACAGAGGCAGAGACAGAGACAGGCAGAGTCAGAGACGGGGACAGGGACAGAGACAGAGACAGAGACAGAGACAGAGACAGAGACAGAGGCAGAGGCAGAGACAGAGACAGAGACAGAGACAGAGACAGAGACAGAGACAGAGACAGAGACAGAGACAGAGACAGAGACAGAGACAGAGACAGAGACAGAGACAGAGACAGAGACAGAGACAGAGACAGAGACAGAGACAGAGACAGAGGCAGAGGCAGAGACGGAGACGGAGACAGAGACAGAGACAGACACAGAGGCAGAGGCAGAGGCAGAGGCAGATGCAGAGACAGAGACGCAGACAGAGACAGAGACAGACACAGAGGCAGAGGCAGAGGCAGATGCAGAGACAGAGACGCAGACAGAGACAGAGACCGAGACGGAGGCAGAGACAGGGACAGAGACAGAGGGAGAGACAGAGACAGAGACAGAGGCAGAGGCAGAGACAGAGACAGAGACAGAGACGGAGACAAATACCGAGACAGAGACAGCGACAGAGACAGAGACAGAGACGGAGACAGAGACAGAGACAGAGACAGAGACAGAGACAGAGACAGAGACAGAGACAGAGACAGAGACAGAGACAGAGACAGAGACAGAGACAGGGATAGAGACAGGGACAGAGACAGAGAGAGAGAGAGACAGAGACAGAGACAGAGACAGAGACAGAGACAGAGACAGAGACAGAGACAGAGACAGAGACAGAGACAGGGAAAGAGACAGAGACAGAGACAGAGACAGAGACAGAGACAGAGACAGAGACAGAGACAGAGACAGAGACAGAGACAGAGACAGAGACAGAGACCGAGACAGAGACAGAGACAGAGACACAGACAGAGACAAAGACCGAGACAGGGACAGAGACAGAGACAGAGGCAGAGGCAGATGCAGAGACAGAGACAGAGACAGGGACAGAGACAGAGAGAGCGACAGAGACAGAGACAGAGACAGAGACAGAGACAGAGACAGAGACAGAGACAGAGACAGAGACAGAGACAGAGACAGACACAGAGGCAGAGGCAGAGGCAGATGCAGAGACAGAGACGCAGACAGAGACAGAGACCGAGACGGAGACAGAGACAGGGACAGAGACAGAGAGAGAGACAGAGACACAGACAGGGACAGAGACAGAGAGAGAGAGACAGAGACAGAGACAGAGACAGACACAGGGGCAGGGACAGAAACCGAGACAAAGACAGAGACAGAGACAGAGACAGAGACAGAGGCAGAGGCAGAGACAGAGGCAGAGACGGAGACATAGACAGAGACAGAGACAGAGACAGAGACAGAGACAGAGACAGAGACAGAGACAGAGACAGAGAAAGAGACAGAGACAGAGACAGAGACAGAGACAGAGACAGAGACAGAGACACAGACAGAGGCAGAGGCAGAGGCAGAGACAGACACAGGGGCAGAGACAGAAACCGAGACAAAGACAGAGACAGAGACAGAGACAGAGACGGAGGCAGAGGCAGAGACGGAGCCGGAGACAGAGACAGAGACCAAGTCGGAGACGGAGACAGAGACACAGACAGAGACAGAGACAGAGACAGAGACCGAGACGGAGACAAAGACCGAGACAGAGACAGAGACAGAGACAGAGACAGAGACAGAGACAGAGACAGAGACAGAGACAGAGACAGAGACAGAGACAGAGACAGAGACAGACACAGAGGCAGAGGCAGAGGCAGATGCAGAGACAGAGACGCAGACAGAGACAGAGACCGAGACGGAGACAGAGACAGGGACAGAGACAGAGGGAGAGACAGGGACAGAGACAGAGACAGAGACAGAGACAGAGACAGAGACAGAGACAGAGACAGAGACAGAGACAGAGACAGAGACAGAGACAGAGACAGAGACAGAGACAGAGACAGAGACAGAGGCAGAGGCAGAGACGGAGACGGAGACAGAGACAGAGACAGACACAGAGGCAGAGGCAGAGGCAGAGGCAGATGCAGAGACAGAGACGCAGACAGAGACAGAGACAGACACAGAGGCAGAGGCAGAGGCAGATGCAGAGACAGAGACGCAGACAGAGACAGAGACCGAGACGGATGCAGAGACAGGGACAGAGACAGAGGGAGAGACAGAGACAGAGACAGAGGCAGAGGCAGAGACAGAGACAGAGACAGAGACGGAGACAAATACCGAGACAGAGACAGCGACAGAGACAGAGACAGAGACAGAGACAGAGACAGAGACAGAGACAGAGACAGAGACCGAGACAGAGACAGAGACAGAGACAGAGACAGAGACAGAGACAGAGACAGAGACAGAGACAGGGATAGAGACAGGGACAGAGACAGAGAGAGAGAGAGACAGAGACAGAGACAGAGACAGAGACAGAGACAGAGACAGAGACAGAGACAGAGAAAGAGACAGAGACAGACTCAGGGGCAGGGACAGAAACCGAGACAAAGACAGAGACAGAGACAGACACAGAGGCAGAGGCAGAGGCAGATGCAGAGACAGAGACAGAGACAGAGACAGAGACAGAGACAGAGACAGAGACAGAGACAGAGACAGAGACAGAGACACAGACAGAGACAAAGACCGAGACAGGGACAGAGACAGAGACAGAGGCAGAGGCAGATGCAGATGCAGAGACAGAGACAGAGACAGGGACAGAGACAGAGAGAGAGACAGAGACAGAGACACAGACAGAGGCAGAGACAGAGGCAGAGACAGAGACGGAGACAGACACAGGGGCAGAGACAGAAACCGAGACAAAGACAGAGACAGAGACAGTGACAGAGACAGAGTCAGAGACGGGGCAGGGACAGGGACAGGACAGGGACAAGGACAGTATGAGGGACAGGGTCAGGCAGCGGGTCAGAGAAAGAGACAGAGGCAGAGGCAGAGGCAGATGCAGGGACAGAGACAGAGCCAAAGGCAGAGGCAGAGACAGAGACAGGAGCAGAGACAGGGGCAGAGGCAGAGGTTGAGACAGAGACAGAGACCAAGACCGAGACCGGACCGAGACAGGGACGGAGGCCGAGACAGAGACAGAGGCAGAGACAGAGGCAGAGACAGAGACAGCGACAGAGACAGGGATAGAGACAGGGACAGAGACACAGAGAGAGACAGAGACAGAGACAGAGACAGAGACAGAGACAGAGACAGAGACAGAGACAGAGACAGAGACAGAGACAGAGGCAGAGGCAGAGACGGAGATGGAGACAGAGACAGAGACCAAGACGGAGACGGAGACAGAGACAGGGACAGGGTCAGAGACAGAGACAGAGACAGAGACACAGGCAGAGACAGAGACAGAGACATAGACAGAGACAGAGACAGAGACAGAGACAGAGACAGAGACAGAGACAGAGACAGAGACAGAGACGGAGACAAATACCGAGACAGAGACAGCGACAGAGACAGAGACAGAGACAGAGACAGAGACAGAGACAGAGACAGAGACAGAGACAGAGACAGAGACAGAGACAGAGACAGAGACAGAGACAGAGACAGAGACAGAGACAGAGACAGAGACAGAGACAGAGACAGAGACAGAGACAGAGACAGAGGCAGAGACAGAGGCAGAGGCAGAGACGGAGACGGAGACAGAGACAGAGACAGACACAGAGGCAGAGGCAGATGCAGAGACAGAGAAGCAGACAGAGACAGAGACAGAGACGGAGGCAGAGACAGGGACAGAGACAGAGGGAGAGACAGAGACAGAGACAGAGACAGAGACAGAGACAGAGGCAG
>CAMAOD020000088.1:4165000-4167500 GCA_945859595.2 Megachile willughbiella | reverse complement strand
AGACAGAGACAGAGTCCAAGACGGAGACGGAGACAGAGACGGAGTCAGAGACAGAGACAGATACAGAGACAAAGACTGAGACAGAGGCAGAGACAGAGACAGAGACAGAGACAGAGGCAGAGGCAGAGACAGAGACAGGGATAGAGACAGGGCCAGAGACAGAGACAGAGGCAGAGGCAGAGGCAGATGCAGAGACAGAGACAGAGACAGGGACAGAGACAGAGAGAGAGACAGAGACAGAGACACAGACAGAGGCAGTGGCAGAGGCAGAGACAGACACAGGGGCAGAGACAGAAACCGAGACAAAGACAGAGACAGAGACAGAGACAGAGACGGAGGCAGAGGCAGAGACGGAGCCGGAGACAGAGACAGAGACCAAGTCGGAGACGGAGACAGAGACAGAGACAGGGACAGAGACGGAGGCAAAGACAGAGACAGAGATAGAGTCAGAGACAGGGACAGAGGCAGAGACAGAGACAGAGGCAGAGTGAGAGACGGGGACAGGGACAGAGACAGAGACAGAGACAGAGACAGAGACAGAGACAGAGACAGAGACAGAGACAGAGACAGAGACAGAGACAGAGGCAGAGACGGAGACGGAGGCAGAGACAGAGACCAAGACGGAGACGGAGACAGAGACAGGGACAGGGTCAGAGACAGAGACAGAGACAGAGACACAGGCAGAGACAGAGACAGAGACATAGACAGAGACAGAGACAGAGACAGAGACAGAGGCAGATGCAGAGACGGAGGCAGAGACGGAGACGGAGACAGAGACAGAGACCAAGTCGGAGACGGAGACAGAGACACAGACAGAGACAGAGACAGAGACAGAGACAGAGACAGAGACAGAGGCAGAGGCAGAGACAGAGACAGAGACAGGGATAGAGACAGGGACAGAGACAGAGAGAGAGAGACAGAGACAGAGACAGAGACAGAGACAGAGACAGAGACAGAGGCAGAGGCAGAGACAGAGACAGAGACAGGGATAGAGACAGGGACAGAGACAGAGAGAGAGAGACAGAGACAGAGACAGAGACAGACACAGGGGCAGAGACAGAAACCGAGACAAAGACAGAGACAGAGACAGAGACAGAGACAGAGACAGAGACAGAGGCAGAGGCAGAGACGGAGGCAGAGACGGAGACGGAGACAGAGACAGAGACCAAGTCGGAGACGGAGACAGAGACACAGACAGAGACAGAGGAAGAGACAGAGACAGAGACAGAGACAGAGACAGAGACATAGACAGAGACAGAGACAGAGACAGAGACAGAGACAGAGACAGAGACACAGACAGAGACAAAGACCGAGACAGGGACAGAGACAGAGATAGAGGCAGAGGCAGATGCAGATGCAGATGCAGAGACAGAGACAGAGACAGGGACAGAGACAGAGAGAGAGACAGAGACAGAGACACAGACAGCGGCAGAGGCAGAGGCAGAGACAGAGACGGAGACAGACACAGGGGCAGAGACAGAAACCGAGACAAAGACAGAGACAGAGACAGTGACAGAGACAGAGTCAGAGACGGGGCAGGGACAGGGACAGCACAGGGACAAGGACAGTATGAGGGACAGGGTCAGGCAGCGGGTCAGAGAAAGAGACAGAGGCAGAGGCAGAGGCAGATGCAGGGACAGAGACAGAGCCAAAGGCAGAGGCAGAGACAGAGACAGGAGCAGAGACAGGGGCAGAGGCAGAGGTTGAGACAGAGACAGAGACCAAGACCGAGACCGGACCGAGACAGGGACGGAGGCCGAGACAGAGACAGAGGCAGAGACAGAGGCAGAGACAGAGACAGCGACAGAGACAGGGATAGAGACAGGGACAGAGACACAGAGAGAGACAGAGACAGAGACAGAGACAGAGACAGAGACAGAGACAGAGACAGAGACAGAGACAGAGACAGAGGCAGAGGCAGAGACGCAGATGGAGACAGAGACAGAGTCCAAGACGGAGACGGAGACAGAGACGGAGTCAGAGACAGAGACAGATACAGAGACAAAGACTGAGACAGAGGCAGAGACAGAGACAGAGACAGAGACAGAGGCAGAGGCAGAGACAGAGACAGGGATAGAGACAGGGCCAGAGACAGAGACAGAGGCAGAGGCAGAGGCAGATGCAGAGACAGAGACAGAGACAGGGACAGAGACAGAGAGAGAGACAGAGACAGAGACACAGACAGAGGCAGTGGCAGAGGCAGAGACAGACACAGGGGCAGAGACAGAAACCGAGACAAAGACAGAGACAGAGACAGAGACAGAGACGGAGGCAGAGGCAGAGACGGAGCCGGAGACAGAGACAGAGACCAAGTCGGAGACGGAGACAGAGACAGAGACAGGGACAGAGACGGAGGCAAAGACAGAGACAGAGATAGAGTCAGAGACAGGGACAGAGGCAGAGACAGAGACAGAGGCAGAGTCAGAGACGGGGACAGGGACAGAGACAGAGACAGAGACAGAGACAGAGACAGAGACAGAGACAGAGACAGAGACAGAGA
>CAMAOD020000088.1:4152500-4160000 GCA_945859595.2 Megachile willughbiella | reverse complement strand
GAGACAGAGACAGAGACAGAGGCAGAGGCAGAGACAGAGACAAAGACAGAGACAGAGACAGAGACAGAGACAGAGGCAGAGGCAGATGCAGAGACAGAGACAGAGACAGGGACAGAGACAGAGAGAGCGACAGAGACAGAGACAGAGACAGAGACAGAGACAGAGACAGAGACAGAGACAGAGACAGAGACAGAGACAGAGACAGAGACAGAGACAGAGACAGAGACAGAGACAGAGACAGAGACAGAGACAGAGGCAGAGGCAGATGCAGAGACAGAGACAGAGACAGGGACAGAGACAGAGAGAGCGACAGAGACAGAGACACAGACAGAGGCAGAGGCAGAGGCAGAGACAGACACAGGGGCAGAGACAGAAACCGAGACAAAGACAGAGACAGAGACAGAGGCAGAGGCAGAGACAGAGACAGAGACAGAGACAGAGACAGAGACAGAGCCAGAGACAGAGACAGAGACAGAGAAAGAGACAGAGACAGAGACAGAGACAGAGACAGAGACAGAGGCAGAGGCAGAGGCAGAGACAGAGACAAAGACAGAGACAGAGACAGAGAAAGAGACAGAGACAGAGGCAGAGGCAGAGGCAGAGACGGAGACGGAGGCAGAGACGGAGACGGAGACAGAGACAGAGACAGACACAGAGGCAGAGGCAGATGCAGAGACAGAGAAGCAGACAGAGACAGAGACAGAGACGGAGGCAGAGACAGGGACAGAGACAGAGGGAGAGACAGAGACAGAGACAGAGACAGAGACACAGACAGAGGCAGAGACAGAGACGGAGACAGAGACAGAGACCGAGACGGAGACAGAGACAGAGACAGAGACAGAGACGGAGGCAAAGACAGAGACAGAAACAGAGTCAGAGACAGGGACAGAGGCAGAGACAGAGACAGGCAGAGTCAGAGACGGGGACAGGGACAGAGACAGAGACAGAGACAGAGACAGAGACAGAGACAGAGGCAGAGGCAGAGACAGAGACAGAGACAGAGACAGAGACAGAGACAGAGACAGAGACAGAGACAGAGACAGAGACAGAGACAGAGACAGAGACAGAGACAGAGACAGAGACAGAGACAGAGACAGAGACAGAGGCAGAGGCAGAGACGGAGACGGAGACAGAGACAGAGACAGACACAGAGGCAGAGGCAGAGGCAGAGGCAGATGCAGAGACAGAGACGCAGACAGAGACAGAGACAGACACAGAGGCAGAGGCAGAGGCAGATGCAGAGACAGAGACGCAGACAGAGACAGAGACCGAGACGGAGGCAGAGACAGGGACAGAGACAGAGGGAGAGACAGAGACAGAGACAGAGGCAGAGGCAGAGACAGAGACAGAGACAGAGACGGAGACAAATACCGAGACAGAGACAGCGACAGAGACAGAGACAGAGACGGAGACAGAGACAGAGACAGAGACAGAGACAGAGACAGAGACAGAGACAGAGACAGAGACAGAGACAGAGACAGAGACAGAGACAGAGACAGGGATAGAGACAGGGACAGAGACAGAGAGAGAGAGAGACAGAGACAGAGACAGAGACAGAGACAGAGACAGAGACAGAGACAGAGACAGAGACAGAGACAGAGACAGGGAAAGAGACAGAGACAGAGACAGAGACAGAGACAGAGACAGAGACAGAGACAGAGACAGAGACAGAGACAGAGACAGAGACAGAGACAGAGACCGAGACAGAGACAGAGACAGAGACACAGACAGAGACAAAGACCGAGACAGGGACAGAGACAGAGACAGAGGCAGAGGCAGATGCAGAGACAGAGACAGAGACAGGGACAGAGACAGAGAGAGCGACAGAGACAGAGACAGAGACAGAGACAGAGACAGAGACAGAGACAGAGACAGAGACAGAGACAGAGACAGAGACAGACACAGAGGCAGAGGCAGAGGCAGATGCAGAGACAGAGACGCAGACAGAGACAGAGACCGAGACGGAGACAGAGACAGGGACAGAGACAGAGGGAGAGACAGAGACACAGACAGGGACAGAGACAGAGAGAGAGAGACAGAGACAGAGACAGAGACAGACACAGGGGCAGGGACAGAAACCGAGACAAAGACAGAGACAGAGACAGAGACAGAGACAGAGGCAGAGGCAGAGACAGAGGCAGAGACGGAGACATAGACAGAGACAGAGACAGAGACAGAGACAGAGACAGAGACAGAGACAGAGACAGAGACAGAGAAAGAGACAGAGACAGAGACAGAGACAGAGACAGAGACAGAGACAGAGACACAGACAGAGGCAGAGGCAGAGACAGAGACAGAGACAGACACAGAGGCAGAGGCAGAGGCAGATGCAGAGACAGAGACGCAGACAGAGACAGAGACCGAGACGGAGACAGAGACAGGGACAGAGACAGAGGGAGAGACAGGGACAGAGACAGAGACAGAGACAGAGACAGAGACAGAGACAGAGACAGAGACAGAGACAGAGACAGAGACAGAGACAGAGACAGAGACAGAGACAGAGACAGAGACAGAGACAGAGGCAGAGGCAGAGACGGAGACGGAGACAGAGACAGAGACAGACACAGAGGCAGAGGCAGAGGCAGAGGCAGATGCAGAGACAGAGACGCAGACAGAGACAGAGACAGACACAGAGGCAGAGGCAGAGGCAGATGCAGAGACAGAGACGCAGACAGAGACAGAGACCGAGACGGATGCAGAGACAGGGACAGAGACAGAGGGAGAGACAGAGACAGAGACAGAGGCAGAGGCAGAGACAGAGACAGAGACAGAGACGGAGACAAATACCGAGACAGAGACAGCGACAGAGACAGAGACAGAGACAGAGACAGAGACAGAGACAGAGACAGAGACAGAGACCGAGACAGAGACAGAGACAGAGACAGAGACAGAGACAGAGACAGAGACAGAGACAGAGACAGGGATAGAGACAGGGACAGAGACAGAGAGAGAGAGAGACAGAGACAGAGACAGAGACAGAGACAGAGACAGAGACAGAGACAGAGAAAGAGACAGAGACAGAGACAGAGACAGAGACAGAGACAGAGACAGAGACAGAGACAGAGACAGCGACAGAGACAGAGACACAGACAGAGACAAAGACCGAGACAGGGACAGAGACAGAGACAGAGGCAGAGGCAGATGCAGAGACAGAGACAGAGACAGGGAAAGAGACAGAGAGAGAGACAGAGACAGAGACACAGACAGAGGCAGAGGCAGAGGCAGAGCCAGACACAGGGGCAGAGACAGAAACCGAGACAAAGACAGAGACAGAGTCAGAGACAGAGACGGAGGCAGAGGCAGAGACGGAGCCGGAGACAGAGACAGAGACCAAGTCGGAGACGGAGACAGAGACAGAGACAGAGACAGAGACGGAGGCAAAGACAGAGACAGAGACAGAGTCAGAGACAGGGACAGAGGCAGAGACAGAGACAGAGGCAGAGTCAGAGACGGGGACAGGGACAGAGACAGAGACAGAGACAGAGACAGAGACAGAGGCAGAGGCAGAGACAGAGACAGAGACAGGGATAGAGACAGGGACAGAGACAGAGAGAGAGAGACAGAGACAGAGACAGAGACAGACACAGGGGCAGAGACAGAAACCGAGACAAAGACAGAGACAGAGACAGAGACGGAGGCAGAGGCAGAGGCAGAGACAGAGACGGAGACAGAGACAGAGACCGAGACGGAGACAGAGACAGAGGCAGAGGCAGAGACAGAGACAAAGGCCGAGACAGGGACAGAGACAGAGACAGAGGCAGAGGCAGATGCAGAGACAGAGACGGAGACAGAGACAGAGACCGAGACGGAGACAGCGACAGAGACAGAGACAGAGACGGAGACGGAGGCAGAGACAGAGACCAAGACGGAGACGGAGACAGAGACAGGGACAGGGTCAGAGACAGAGACAGAGACAGAGACACAGGCAGAGACAGAGACAGAGACATAGACAGAGACAGAGACAGAGACAGAGACAGAGGCAGAGGCAGAGACGGAGGCAGAGACAGAGACAGAGGCAGAGGCAGATGCAGAGACAGAGACAGAGACAGGGACAGAGACAGAGAGAGAGACAGAGACAGAGACACAGACAGAGGCAGAGGCAGAGGCAGAGACAGAGACGGAGACAGACACAGGGGCAGAGACAGAAACCGAGACAAAGACCGAGACAGAGACAGAGACAGAGACAGAGTCAGAGACGGGGCAGGGACAGGGACAGGACAGGGACAAGGACAGTAAGAGGGACAGGGACAGGCAGCGGGTCAGAGAAAGAGACAGAGGCAGAGGCAGAGGCAGATGCAGGGACAGAGACAGAGCCAAAGGCAGAGGCAGAGACAGAGACAGGAGCAGGGACAGGGGCAGAGGCAGAGGTTGAGACAGAGACAGAGACCAAGACCGAGACCGGACCGAGACAGGGACGGAGGCCGAGACAGAGACAGAGGCAGAGACAGAGGCAGAGACAGAGACAGAGGCAGAGGCAGAGACAGAGACAGAGACAGAGACAGGGACAGGGACAGTGACAGAGACAGGGACAGAGACTGATACAGAGACAAAGACCGAGACAGAAACAGAGACAGAGACAGAGACAGAGACAGAGACAGAGACAGAGACAGAGACGGAGACAAATACCGAGACAGAGACAGCGACAGAGACAGAGACAGAGACAGAGACAGAGACAGAGACAGAGACAGAGACAGAGACAGAGACAGAGACAGAGTCAGAGGCAGAGGCAGAGACGGAGACGGAGGCAGAGACAGAGGCCAAGACGGAGATGGAGACAGAGACAGGGACATGGTCAGTGACAGAGACAGAGACAGAGACAGAGGCAGAGACAGAGACCGAGACAGGGACAGAGACAGAGACAGAGGCAGAGACGGAGACAGAGACAGAGACCGAGACAAAGACCGAGACAGAGACAGAGACAGAGACAGAGACGGAGACGGAGGCAGAGACAGAGACCAAGACGGAGACGGAGACAGAGACAGGGACAGGGTCAGAGACAGAGACAGAGACAGAGACAGAGACAGAGACAGAGACAGAGACAGAGACAGAGGCAGAGGCAGAGACGGAGACGGAGACAGAGACAGAGACAGAGACAGAGACAGAGACAGAGACAGAGACAGAGACAGAGACAGAGACAGAGACAGAGGCAGAGGCAGAGACGGAGACGGAGACAGAGACAGAGACAGACACAGAGGCAGAGGCAGAGGCAGATGCAGAGACAGAGACGCAGACAGAGACAGAGACAGACACAGAGGCAGAGGCAGAGGCAGATGCAGAGACAGAGACGCAGACAGAGACAGAGACCGAGACGGAGGCAGAGACAGGGACAGAGACAGAGGGAGAGACAGAGACAGAGACAGAGGCAGAGGCAGAGACAGAGACAGAGACAGAGTCGGAGACAAATACCGAGACAGAGACAGTGACAGAGACGGAGACAGAGACAGAGACAGAGACAGAGACAGAGACAGAGACAGCGACAGAGACTGAGACAGAGGCAGAGGCAGAGGTAGAGACAGAGACAGAGACAGGGCAGAGACAGAGAGAGAGACAGAGACAGAGACAGAGACAGGGGCAGAGGCAGAGGCAGAGACAGAGACGGAGACAGAGACAGAGACCGAGACGGAGACAGAGACAGAGACAGAGACAGAGACAGAGACAGAGACAGAGACAGAGACAGAGACAGAGACAGAGACAGAGACAGAGACAGAGACAGACACAGAGGCAGAGGCAGAGGCAGATGCAGAGACAGAGACGCAGACAGAGACAGAGACCGAGACGGAGACAGAGACAGGGACAGAGACAGAGGGAGAGACAGGGACAGAGACAGAGACAGAGACAGAGACAGAGACAGAGACAGAGACAGAGACAGAGACAGAGACAGAGACAGAGACAGAGACAGAGACAGAGACAGAGACAGAGACAGAGACAGAGACAGAGGCAGAGGCAGAGACGGAGACGGAGACAGAGACAGAGACAGACACAGAGGCAGAGGCAGAGGCAGAGGCAGATGCAGAGACAGAGACGCAGACAGAGACAGAGACAGACACAGAGGCAGAGGCAGAGGCAGATGCAGAGACAGAGACGCAGACAGAGACAGAGACCGAGACGGATGCAGAGACAGGGACAGAGACAGAGGGAGAGACAGAGACAGAGACAGAGGCAGAGGCAGAGACAGAGACAGAGACAGAGACGGAGACAAATACCGAGACAGAGACAGCGACAGAGACAGAGACAGAGACAGAGACAGAGACAGAGACAGAGACAGAGACAGAGACAGAGACAGAGACAGAGACAGAGACAGAGACAGGGATAGAGACAGGGACAGAGACAGAGAGAGAGAGAGACAGAGACAGAGACAGAGACAGAGACAGAGACAGAGACAGAGACAGAGAAAGAGACAGAGACAGAGACAGAGACAGAGACAGAGACAGAGACAGAGACAGAGACAGAGACAGAGACAGAGACAGAGACAGAGACAGAGACCGAGACAGAGACAGAGACAGAGACAGAGACAGAGACAGAGACAGAGACACAGACAGAGACAAAGACCGAGACAGGGACAGAGACAGAGACAGAGGCAGAGGCAGATGCAGAGACAGAGACAGAGACAGGGACAGAGACAGAGAGAGCGACAGAGACAGAGACAGAGACAGAGACAGAGACAGAGACAGAGACAGAGACAGAGACAGAGACAGAGACAGACACAGAGGCAGAGGCAGAGGCAGATGCAGAGACAGAGACGCAGACAGAGACAGAGACCGAGACGGAGACAGAGACAGGGACAGAGACAGAGGGAGAGACAGAGACAGAGACAGAGACAGAGACAGAGACAGAGACAGAGACAGAGACAGAGACAGAGACAGAGACAGAGACAGAGACAGAGACAGAGACAGAGACAGAGACAGAGACAGAGACAGAGACAGAGACAGAGACAGAGGCAGAGGCAGAGACGGAGACGGAGACAGAGACAGAGAGAGACACAGAGGCAGAGGCAGAGGCAGAGGCAGATGCAGAGACAGAGACGCAGACAGAGACAGAGACAGACACAGAGGCAGAGGCAGAGACAGAGACAGAGACAGAGACAGAGACAGAGACAGAGACAGAGACAGAGGCAGAGGCAGAGACGGAGACGGAGACAGAGACAGAGACAGACACAGAGGCAGAGGCAGAGGCAGAGGCAGAGGCAGATGCAGAGACAGAGACGCAGACAGAGACAGAGACAGACACAGAGGCAGAGGCAGAGGCAGATGCAGAGACAGAGACGCAGACAGAGACAGAGACCGAGACGGAGGCAGAGACAGGGACAGAGACAGAGGGAGAGACAGAGACAGAGACAGAGGCAGAGGCAGAGACAGGGACAGAGACAGAGACAGAGACAGAGACAGAGACACAGACAGAGGCAGAGGCAGAGGCAGAGACAGACACAGGGGCAGAGACAGAAACCGAGACAAAGGCAGAGACAGAGACAGAGACAGAGACAGAGACAGAGACAGAGACAGA